>SKCR01002470.1:0-27620 GCA_019454045.1 Zanthoxylum bungeanum
TTAACCAAGTTACGGAGTAAAGAAAACTATGTAAGACAATTTCCAATTCATTAAACTACATACATCCAATGTATTAGTTTAATAAATTTCCGGTCCCAATGACTATCATTGGTTAAATGAGATTTAATCACATCCTGAATACTATATTCATTAAATGGATAAAGATATATGGTGTGAACTCGTATCAGACCATCATTTACCATAAGGAACAAACATCTAATGCTTATATGATAAAACCTCATAAAACACTGTTCCAAGTTATTTATTTTACCGAATATTTTTCTTAATGTTTATCTTTTCATTAATGACACTACTAGTCATCTTAAAATATGTAACAACTGTTTATAAAAAAATAAGTAACTATCCAATAGTCACAAGTTCTGATATCAAATATCAAAGCAGTTATTAAATATTATTTTAAATAACTAGACGGGAGATCTGATATCGAATACTTATAGTTGTCGTATTGTGAGAATCGATATTCTCTATACACAACTATATGCATCTATTTTCTTAAGCTTTTTAATCTACGTTCAATTATTCACAACAATTGCAAATGATTGATTAGCAAACTGTGACAGACACATGACTTCTAAAAGTCACTAAAGCCAAGAAACGTCATTATAAGATAAACAAATACTAATGAGATTTTCTTAATGCCAGTCAAGAATCTCGAGACATGAACTATTCAAGTCAATTCTTACTGCATAAGAAACAATTCTTTCAAGACTAGTATATCCTAAACTAGATATCCATTTAGATTACCTAATCGCGACTTAGAAACTAAGTCACTAACCATCTTGATTTACAAGGAAATCGGAACAACAATTCCCGATGGTTTTAAACTAATCTAACAATATCTTAGTTTACTGTCTTTCTAAAACCTATTCTAGAAATACACAACTATAAGTAAAGTCAGAAAACCTATTCAAGTAATAAGCATGCAGTGGAATAGAAGTATAATTCTATAAACAATATAGAACAAAAGAAAACAAAAGCAGTAAATTCCATAAAATTACACACTGCTTTATTTGTGGATTTTCAACTAAGCAGTGTCTCCCACTACTTTACGTAATACCGTAATCCCCAACGGACAACGGGAATTCAATAATTAAATCGAATTCCATAGTGAGAGTAGGATCTCATGAATATATTTCGACTCACAGCTTTGGCACGATCTCGTCTACGTATATTCATTAGGTAGACAACTCATTGTCAATCATTCACCAGTGACTCATGGTTTTGGTCCTGACTGTTTCTCGTTATGACAGCTTTGGCACGTTCACAAGGAGGCGTATCAAGGCTTCACTTGTCAATGACAAACTCAAGCTACCGATGTAGTCCTGACAGCTTTGGCACGTTCAGGATTTCCACTTTCACTTGAATTTGTCTAGTATCAATATACAACCGGCATGGATAAAATCCCATAACCTACACCCTCACAGCTTTGGCACGATCTCAGATGCAGTTATAGAAAGATACCCATAAACCGTACTGACAAGACGGACCAAGAAACATGTATCCAATACACGTCACTTTACAACTTTATTTCTAAGCGGGGATTTTTCTCAGGAAGCTATACTCTACATCAAATGCAGAATTTTAATCTAAATCATTTTCTAAACAATTCAATTCTACCTATAGAAAACATAACTCAATTTAACAATTAAATTTCCGTTACATTTTCGTTAGCGTGGAATCCAAAAGTCAAGAAATATATATAGATTACAAGCATGTGCGAACATTAAATTGGATTAAATATCAAATATCAAGCATGAATAATGTAATAGATGAAGCATCAGACCCGCTCTGATACCATTTTTGTTGGGGTTTTGGGCCATGGTGGCAACAGAAGCGCGGTTCGGGCGAAATCGTAATTTAAAATTTTTTCAAATTACCGAACCTAATATGAATAATTTATTCATATTTCACCTAAACCTAATTTATTCGATATCAAATAACGACATAAATATTTATGAAACGTCGCAAAAATTTTATGAAAAAAGTTTTTCCGCAAAATGATGCAAAACATATTTTTGACCAAACCGACCACCCAACACTTATGAGGACTGCCCAGGTCAGTCCCAATAGTGTTATGGCAGTTCATGGGCTGCCCGAACAGTGACGAACTCACTGTTCGGACAGCCGTGACCCGGTAACTCTGTTTTTGGCTGTTTTCGCTTATTTCAACTCGGAAACAATTTCCAGAAATTGTTCCAGCACCCAAAATACATCCAAAATATTTATAAAATATATTTTTCATCAAAAAAATCAGATCCATTCCAGGTCTGAAACAGAAAACGAAATTGTCAATTTATCATGCTTTAAATCCAATTTTTCAACATTAATCAAATTAATCTCAACACCAAATCAAGTCACCACATATGAACAACCGAAGAACAATTATAGGTGTTACAAGAGTGGTCATAACACTCTAGAATGACAACATATCATCAAATGATAAAATTGGATATTAATTACACTAATTACATCCAAAATACTTCACACATGCTTCATTAACTTCCAATTCATCCACCACAACCAAAAACCCCAAATATTACAAGCAAAGAAACCCTAGAACCATTCTAAGAAATCAAGAAACAAGAAACAAATTTCAAAGTTTTAGGGATTTTGAATATTACCTCTAAAACTCCAAAGTTCCTTAAGCTATTTCTTGATTTTTCCTTCACTTTTGTGCTTGAATCATCAAGCATCCATGAAACCCATTTTTCATGTTTCTAATTTGAGGTTCTCGGCCAAGGTGTTAAAAGTGATGAAGGAAAACAAATTTTCCCTTTTAAATTCAAGTGAGACCGACTTTTGAAGGGTATAAAGATCATTTGCCAATTTTAATCTAATTAAATTCAATCAAAATTGAACATATAAAGTTTAATAAAAAATATGCCATGTGTTCCAATTATATATCACCATTTATCATACTAATTATGACAAATGAATAAGATATTTAATTTTTAATTATTTAATTATTTAACAATTAAATAACTAAATAATTAAATAACATCCATATATGTATTTTTATTTACATTAAATAACAAATACATTATTAAATAACAAATACATATATTTATGGCATGTGTCAAAATCTCATTTGACGAATAATTAATGTGTATCTAATTGTATTATATATCAAATACAAATACATAATAATTAGGATTGACCAAAATCCCATAATACATGTGTTGTCGTTTAACCAATACGATCCGAATTAACTCACTTAATCCGGTGAAGTATAATGAATAATCTGTATTATTCATATCGCGTTGCCGAAGTTCTCAACGAGTACACTTCATATTGTGGGACTCTCTAAGTTTAGGTTTATCCGTCACGAAATCTAATTTCGTGTCCATAATCCACCCACTCGTGAATTATGACGACCACGGATAATCTCGCTAAACTATGCAAGCCGAGGTCATTGCATACGTATAATCCATCCTTCACATGTTATCCATATTATACATGTGGTATAGATAAAAACGTCAAACTCGTTCGGTATAATATAGTCGACTTTCAATTTACGATCTCTAAATAACACTCTTAACTAATTTCTGAAGTTATACAACGCCATGGATTTACTAGATCGTAAACACGTGCATGATGCCTATGTCTTGTACACAGAACTGGTGGATCCTATCTTGATACGCACTGGATATCATGATCATCAGTCCACACCCAACGAACAGATGGAGGTCTGATCTAAATAGATCGGTGACGTGACTTCCATCAAAGTGTTGAGGATAACTCATATATCCCACTGTGGTATCTCAAGTCGAATGACCACTATGCTCGCTCAACTCGTGAAGATTCCTATTGACGTTGGTGTACCATCTATTAGGAAATCTTCAGTGAGTCGTTCAGTGTCTTATCAAATAAACACTTACATGCCTATACGAGTCTCCCGAGACTCATTGTTCATTGAGATAAACCGTCAGACCAAGTCACGATATTCGACATGTACTGATCTCAACGGATTTTACTAACCGACCCGTGTTAGTAAATCTTTACCATGAACTTTATTTAAGGATATACATCTTATAGTGCGCTTCCCAATATCAATTACAAATTACGTTGTAAATGCACACTATATTGTAAATCCTATGGTCTTTGTCTAATGTACACGTATCACTAAACCAAATTTAGTTTCGATCTAATCATAATCAGATATCTAATCGTAATTAGATCGAATAAGTGTTTAAAAGACAAGGGTGCTACCATTAAATTAGTAATATTACGGAAAATAGAATTGCTCGTATTTATGAATCAGACATAAATATGATCTGGATTGGCACTCTGAGCACCAACCCTAACAGATATGATTTGAGGTAGTAATGGCAATGGGTCGGGCAATTTTTTTTAGCCTGGGCCCGGCAAAAGCCCGGCCTGAGCATTTGTCGGGCCTGGTTTTATCCGGCCCGATTTTTTATTAATAAAAAATTAAATATATTTTTAATTTATTATATAAATATTTATATAAATATATATAATATTTTTTAAGCTTGGGCCGGTCCGGGCCCGAGCTTAATGTGTTAGGCCCGGTTCGGGCCCGAGGCCCGAACCGAGCCTCTATGTCGCGGGCCCAGACTTTTTTATCATCCTTAATATGAAGATTCGTAACCCGACCCCGGAATGTAAAAACTCCGAGCTCAGTCTAGTCCGATCTAGATATATTCTGGAGATGATTCAATTCGGAACCCATCATAGTACGTCGAAAGCATTTCGACCTCTACATCAGCACTTCGGGATGCATGATGTTACGTATATCTCCATCTAAGATTAATGAACTTTAATGATAATCCACTTATCTTAGCATGCAAGTATGATTTAGCACTCGCAATGTCAGATGTGATTACACGTATATTAGAGCATGTATCACGCCAAATGTACACCATACATTCGAATGACAGTCTAATTTTGGACATGTGTATGTTAAAGATCCAACGTTTATGCATTTATGACCTTATATAAGCTAAAGAGCTTGTAGAAAACGGGTTGGTTGGAAGAATTGATTACTCACTAAGATAATGAGAGCATAAGCATATTATATTCAGATCAATGATTTAATTGCAGACACAAAAGAAAGGCTAATCAAACAACACGCTTATGCAGACTCATATTACATAAAGCATCCAGAACAAAGTCCATAATTCAATTGGACTTCTTCAAAGACAGACCCAACAAATTGAAAGTAATGAATAGCCTTGGGCATTATCGGATTCGGATCGGATCAGACTGAATCCGAATCCGATCCGATAAACTCACTGAAATTTGATTCGATCGGAATCGATCCGCTTGTCAAACTCGATCCGATCCAAATGATTTCGGATCGGATCAATTTGATTTGATAAGTGGTCCGAATTCAGAATAATATCCGAAATTTGATAATGATCCGAAGAAGACCTAATTAACTTAGGTATAATATGCAAAACGACGTCGTTTAAGATACTCCAAAACGACGTCGTTTTGCATATTAAATAAAAGAAAAAAAATTGATCGGTTCGGTTCGGATAAAATCCGATCCGATCCGAAATCCGTCAAACCGCTACCACTACATTCGATCGGATCAAATAATCTGATCCGATCCGATCCGATCCGATGCCCACCCTAATAATGAACACTCTCTCTCTCTCCATCTCACTTTTACCGCCGCCCACAATGAGTAATAGTAAAATCCACAAAATATGCAAAATCAAGAACATCATCTCAAATGGCACACATATTCTAAGGTGGGAAATTGTATTTTTAAACCAATTAACTACAACTTGAGAATTTGATTGAATCATGACTCTCTCAATATTACAAAGATAACAAAGTTCCGATCCAGCCTTGAGCATTGTCACCTTTGTCAAAGAGTTCATAACAAAACCAACATCACTAATAATATCATTAATGAATAATGATGTCCATGTTATTTTTGACATAATTCTTAACACAATTAGGGTCGGTCTTAACCTTCCTACGATATAGGACTATTTTTTATTTTTTGAGACATTTCGTTAGAGGATTATTTATTTTTAAAAAATTTCAAAAGCTAAAGGCGGGTATAATATTGAGCACAACTATGTGTATTTACAAATATGTATATATCCTTTATATTTTTCAAATACACATAATTATTAGGATTCATGCACGTATTATTGTTGAAACTTGCCCACAAATGACGTGGTTTGGTGGTATATGGTTTAGAATCTGAATTTGAGGTCATGGATTCGAATTCCGAGAATAAGTTTCTTATAAAAATCTGAGACAATCGGAGATTTTATCTGTTCCATTTAAACCCAAAAATAATAATTTTATGACAAAATTTTCAACGATTTAAAAAAAAAAAAAAAAAAATTTCATCATTGAAACATCAATAACGTCAACGACGGTATCAGGAGTCAACTTAACTGCCCGAGTCCAATTTCATAACATCCTCTATTTTCTCTATAAAAAATAATAATAATACAATATTTAACACGCAAATATTATTTTTTTTTTAAATTAACAACCCAGGGACGTTTCGCTGGCAGAACTTCGAGAACGAAACTCTGCCTCCTCTTTCCTTCAATGGTCCCACCACACGTGGACGGCCTTTGATTATTCAGTTGCCGCGTAAATCAACGGTTAAATTACCAACCCAAGACATTTAGCGGCCAGTACTTTCGAGAATGGAACTCCGCCTACTCTTTCCTTCAATGGTCCCACCATACGTGGACGGTCTTGATTATTCCGTTTCCGCATGAATCAACGGCTACTAATTGCTTAACTTTTCCTTGTTTTAACTTTTATTTCTCCGACCTTTCCTCGCACGTGATTTATTTTGTCGACGAACCCCCCCCAACTCAATCACACACTCTTTCTTAGCCGTTCGATGATCTTTTTAGTCCTCAACAATCATTGTTTTAGAAAGAAAAATTCAAAAGCAAAACCAGTAAATGACACGTGTAGGTTTCAAAGACAAAATTAAAACACAGCTCTAATGTAATGTAATAATAAAGACCACGAAAGCGTAACCAAATTTGACCGAGTCGGTTCAGAGCTCTATATAAAGCACAGAGCTCCTCTCTCTCTAAACTCATATACACAAATCCTTTTAGAGAGAGAGAGAGAGAGGGCGAGCAAGCTACGAAGAGAAGTTTCTTTCGCTGCAGTTGAAGGCTTTTTTTTTTCCACGAGAAAAAAAAATTCAACTAATTAATTGCTTTCTGAAGCAGCGATTAGTCTCTCATAATCTTCCAAGCTTGAATATAATATCAACAACAATGGCTCGCTCTTTCTTAAACGCTAAGATTTTCTCTGCTTTCGTTGCTGACGGAATCTCCAACGCCATCTACAGGTAATTCTCCAGTTTCCGTTACTGTCAATGAAACGGAAAGATAGATCATAAATTAAGAAACAATTGACGTCCGTTAAAAGAAAGTAACTTCCGGCGCATCCGGTCCTGAATTTTTAGGTGTCCGGTTGTGAAAACATATGTTTAAAAAAAAATAATATTTAACAAGGGCTGGAACCTAAGCGACGTTGGGGGCTAGGCTCTCACACCCAAATTATATTATTTGAGAAAATATATAAATGGGGGACATAGTACCTAAATCCCGACAGTAAAAATATAATCATGTATAACTATTCCTAGCAAAGTTCCTTAAAATTTCAATAATAAGAAATTGGCTTATAGTATTTTTAAAATAAAATCATCAATTATATCATCATACTCTAAATTTCCAATCTCATCATTTTCAATGTATAAAATTACTAATTTATTTAGTTTATCTTAAATCATAATAGTCTGCTAGTAAAATTTTAATAATTTCAATTTATAAATTATATAAACAATAATTAATTTGTTTTGGTTTTTGTGATACAGACGAGGATATGCTGCGGCGGCGGCATCACAGGGGACTGTATCGAGTGCGGCGAGAGGAACTGGACCTAAAAGTGCGCCGGCGATGATTAAGAAAGCACGAGAAGCGACGGCTGAGAAAGTGTCGTGGGTCCCAGACCCAGTCACCGGTTTCTACAGACCGGAGAATCTCGCTGACGAGCTCGATGTGGCCGACCTCAGAGCCATTTTCTTGAAGAGGCATTAAATATTTAAATGAATTTTTTTTTATTACTAAAAATTTAAGAAAGAAAGGGTTAAGGGATTATTGTTCTGATGCAGTCATGAGCATGTGCTCTCGAGGAGTTTCGGAAAATTTATTGTAGATCCTGTTTCGGGATCGAAAGCAGATTTTGTGTTGTCATTTTTAGGAAATAAAATAAAATATTATTTATTACTTTCAAATTTTATCTTTACAAGCAGCTTTCATAAATTTCAGTTTATCGCTTTAATATTATCGATTAATATTATTTACTCGCATATCAATTAAAATTCATCAGTTTTTCACTTTCATAAGTAAATTTTTAAATATTTATAAAAAAACCGTGGAAATATTTGGCTCAATAGTATTTCTACTTATAACATAATTAAAATATAAATGGTAGTTTTTTTTTTTTAAAAAAAAAAATCACAAAGAACTCCTTTTGTTTTTGAAGTTTACAAAAAAAAAAAAAAAGTCATCTTGCATGATAGGATTTGACATTTATAGTTTATAATTTTCAGTTTTCAATTAAAATTTTACTTAAATATCCTAGTGATAATGGATTGATTGACAGAGCCTGTAAACTCTGTTAGTTTATCAAATTTTAAGAGATGAATGTGAAAAATCTCTCTTAATAATTATTATTACTCCTGGCCAAGAGTCTCTGAGGCTTTGACAATTCATCGCTTTAATATTTTAAGTTCTAAAAAAAAATTAATGAAATTAAATCAAAATTAAACAAGGCAAAATTATCATTAAAATATTAATATTTTAATAATAAATTAACTAATTAATTAAAATAATATGAATCTTTTGTCGGTATTATTTTCTTGCATAATTTGGACTCATAATATTATAAGGCTGATAAAGTGATCCCCCAATTATTTATACAATTGTGGCGAATTATTAAACGGAATTAGTTCAGTACTTTGAGACAATGCTTAATTTTTTTTAATTATGATTATATTGACTCATTAGTCATTATTGTTGCATATTCTCCATGATTGCTGGCAAACATAAGAAACAATTATTATAGTTAAAATTATTTATTTATTTTTGTGGTGGGGTCATGCCCAATTATTTATGATGTGCTGCAAGTTAAGTGGTCCACTTAGCTGGAATTAGTCGGCTCTGTTCAATATAATTAAAATATCTATATTATAAAGCACAATGGTGTTGGAGGAAAGAGAGTGCATCCAACGGCTCTCTTTATGTGGCTTAATTAACGGCTCAGATCATTTCATTGGTAATTGGGGGGAAAGAGAGTGAATTGATTGATGGAAATGATCAAAATTTTCAAATTTTCAAATAAAAAAAATAGAAAGTTAAAATAAAATCATTTAATTTTGTAACAACGTGCCGTATGCACGGGCCAAATACTGTAACACTGTGCCGTAGGCACGGGCATCATTTAATTAAAAAATAAAATCATTTAATTCTGTAACAGCGTGCCGTGCCGTAGGCACGGGCATCATTTAATTAAAAAATAAAATAATTTAATTCTGTAACACTGTGCCGTAGGTACGGGCCAAATACTGTAACACCGTGCCTACGGCACGGGCAAAAACTAGTATATATATATATAATCATCTGAGTTTTTTTTTTTGAAAAAGTAACTATAGGATTTTTTATTAAAAAATTATAATTATTTTTAATTAACATTTCGATTTGGTATAATTCGGATTTTTTAATTTTTTAATAGTAATAAAAAAAATTAAAGAATTAATAACATTAACTGAATTTAACATTTACTTATTTTTTTATACCGTAACTCTTATAATCACCACAAGTTCATCATTGCAATAAATTTTTTAATAAGATATAATCATCATTTAAATTATTTAAAATATAGAAAAATAAAAAGAATAATAACTAAAGCAACAAATTATAAATATTTCATGAAATTAATTGTTGATGGTGTTTTCAGGACCTATGTTATTTAAGGAGTACGGCAGGGGTAAAAAGGGTAATTCCATTCTAGGTCGAAATCATTAAAAAGCCGACCCGACCACATGAGTGAGGGCCCGAGCACTTGATGATAGGTGACCGACCACTTTGGTTCGGATTACCGAGCATTATCAGATCGGTGGCAGCATTCTCAGTTTAAAAGACTATCATGACCGACCTCATAAAAACCGACCAGATAGCGAGATATGCTTCAGAAGATGACTCCATATTCTTGCGGATAAGATGACAAGTTATCCTATTTTCATGAGGAAAACTGGTGAGTCAGAGTCCTAGTAGGATAAAGAAAGTAAATGTAGTTTTGATTATGAATCTTTATGAGAAAATGGAATAGTTTTGATTAGGAATCCTTATGGGAAAATGAAATTGTTTCAACTAGGAAATTCTTGTATGAGAATGAATCTGATTTCTACACTATTATAAATAGAAGGGTAGAGTGTGCGTAAGAGACATGAGAATCAAGAGGAGAATCATTATTGTGAGACTTGTAAACAAAAGAGAGATCAGAGAAGCATATCTCGATAATAAAAGTATTATTCAGTTTGTATCCGTGGACGTAGGTTGGATCTAGCCAGCCGAACCACGTTAAAACTCATTGTTGATTGGTGTATTTATCTGTCTTTTGCCAAATTTGCTTTTGGTTCCCCCTTTAACCGAACAAATTCACTATTGAAGGAGGATTATCTCAGGAGTAATATTCTCATATTGCCCTGAGACCAAAATTAGCCGTCAACAGTTGGCGCCGTCTGTGGGGAACTCAACAAAAAGCGGCTCGCGCAGTAAGACGATGGCAGAAGGTGGAAATCACCGGTCGACAGGGAGAGAGAAACCCTAGCCATGAAGAAAGACAAATCTTCCAAACGGTTACGTGACCACCACCGGGACGGAGAACACAAGTATCAGCAAGAACACAGAAACGAAACACGATGCCCACAGAGAACAACGAGCATTCCCTGATCACCCTTGCACTCAACCAAATATTTCTTATGACCGCCAAATCACATTTACACTTTTTACCGTTGTTTCCATTTGGAAGGAGCGGGAATTGGCCGGTGAGACGGCTTGGTGAAACTGGAGGACCACCACGTGGCGTCAGCGGAAGAGGTCGAAGATGATTTCCAGGCGTTAAAACCCTGGAACTAATGGAGAAGAAGCAACATGGCAAAAGCGATCCCTCGTCAAGCCAGAAGTCATTCGCAACCAACGAGTTTCAAATCAGCCAAGACGGTGCGTTTCACTTGGTCGGTAGTATAATCGAAAAGGGCATCTCCGACTCCGCTAAGCCTAAAAAACAAGCCTATTTCTCCTACACCACCCCAAAAACTCACAGTTTTGCCTTTCCCCGTCGCCATCCACCGCTCCCACGGTTCCGTGATACGTTACACAATCAAAGAAGCCGTGTCTCTTAGTAGGAGTGTGATTCCTGGACAACGGAGCCTTGGATTGAAGCTCCTTCATTCTGTGCTTGATAAGGCGGTATACAATATCTATCGAAATCTAGTCAATCATACCTTGAGCTGTGATAATAAAGTTGACAAATCTACTGACTGGGAGGCTATTTGGGCTTATGCACTTGGACCAGAACCTGAACTGGTTTTATCATTGAGGATGTCACTTAATGATAGCCACAATTATGTGGTTTTAGAATGTCTAAAAATTGTTCGGTGCGCTCTGAGCAGTGACTTGAATGAGCACTTCTTTGATATCTCAGAGAAATTAGGAACATGACATCTATACTACTCATGTATTCCGCAGTAAACCGGAAATTGCTCTTAGTTTTCTTCGCGGTGGATACTGGAAGTACAGTGCCAAACCTTCTAATATCCTTCTACTCAGTGAGACCATGTACGACGAGACTGATGGGAAGCATACAATTCAGGATGATATTGCTATTGTTGGGCAAGATTTTACTGCAGCAAGGCATTCGCCAGTCTGTGCAAATGCAATTACGAAGTGAAATCATCGGAGTCAGAGTCAGAATCAGAAGAAAACGCAACTTATGCCAATGGCTAACGTCCAACCTTCTACCACCTCGGTTGCTCGGCCTGGGATATCAGAATCAATTCTGTGTATTGAATCTGCGAGTCCAAAAATGACAATCAGCAATCATTTGCTACAAAGGAGCCACTCGAGCGCTTACTTAAAGCTGTAATGATTTGGGGTCAGGAAAAACACCAAACCCTTGACATACCAATCACATTTACTACCATAAAAACCCCGGGCATAAGTACTCCGACCAAACTCATGTCATCTTTGAGGATCAGGACTACATCAAGGGATGAAGCGCATAAGGAAGCACACAAAGCCTTTCATAGTAAAGTCAAACCCCCGAATTTAGAGCGGAACTACCCTATGACTTGCATTCATAAGGGATATTTTGAGATGGTAATCACATGGAGGGAGTGCCCCCGAAAGATGGCTGGTCTGGCCAGCTGGGGAAATACAGCTGCAGGGAGTGTGTTCCCACACGTTTTGTCTGGCCAGTGGATCCGTGAGATGCATAGCACGAGGAGGGATGATACACTCGTGGCGTTTGCTTGCTCCAGTGTTACCGAGCATAAAGAGGAGCATTCCCTTAATGCTTCAGACACTCTTTGATCCCTACCTATCTCTTCGATTATTCGGATCCGTGAGATGCATAGCACGAGGAGGGATGATACCCTCGTGGCGTTTTCTTGCTCCAGTGTTACCGAGCATAAGGAGGAGCATTCTCTTAATGCTTCGGACACTCTTTGATCCCTACCTATTTCTTCGATCATTCGGATCCAAGAGAAGCATAGCACGGGGAGGGATGATACCCCCGTGGCGTTTGCTTGCTCCAGTGTTACCGAACACAATGAGGAATATGCCCTTAGTGTCTCGGACACTCTATGATCCCCGCCTACCTGGTCACTCGGATCCAAGAGAAGCATAGCACGGGGATGGATGATACCCACGTAGCGTTTTCTTGCTCCAGTGTTACCGAACACAATGAGGAATATGCCCTTTGTGTCTCGGACACTCTCTGATCCCCACTTACTTGGTCACTCGGATCCAAGAGAAGCATAGCACGGGGATGGATGATACCCACGTAGCGTTTGCTTGCTCCAGTGTTACCGAACATTAGGAGGAATATGCCCTTGGTGTCTCGGACACTCTCTGATCCCCGCCTACCTGATCACTCGGATCCAAGAGAAATGTAGCCCGGGGAGGGATTGTGCCCCCGTAGCGTATGCTTGCTCCAGCGTTGCAAGGAGGAGCCCTCGAACGATACACAGGCTCTATGGAGACCTGAAGTATAGAAGATGTGCCCTTACCATTCTAAACGCTCTCTGATCCAAATCCTGGTTCGCCGGGACTCTGATTGAAAGATTCAGAATTGTGTTATGAAGACCTCAGACAAGACGCTGTTTTGAGGCATCTGTGTTGTTGTTTATACTTGCGAAACGTTTTGTTTTGGGATAAGCGATAAGTCGCCCCCGCCTTTTAATTTTATTTTACAGAGATTTATTTTTATTTTTCGCTGGTCTGGTAAGGGGACGCCCGTGCCAGATTCGGTAGGGCTTCAAAAGGTTGATTCAATTCCCTTCTGAATAAGTCCCACTTGATTAATCGGCTCGGGGCTGGATTCGTTCCGCCGATGCCACTTGATTAATCGGCTCGGGGCTGGATTCGTTCCGCCGAGGCCGATTGGTTAATCGAATCAAGGCTGGATTCGTTCTGCCGAGGTCAGATGTTTTCTTTCCGGCTCAGGTCTGCTCTTGTACCGCCGAGATCGATGTTTCTTTCCGGCTCGGGTCTGCTCTTGTACCGCCGAGACCGATGTTTCTTTCCGGCTCGGGACTGCTCTTGTACCGCCGAGACCGATGTTTCTTTCCGGCTCGGGTCTGCTCTTGTACCGCCGAGATCGATGTTTGTTTCAACTCGGGGTCGGGTTACGTCCCACCGAGTCGGCTTCTTTGGACTGGGGATGTAATATTCCCCCAAGGCCAAGTCTTTCTTCAGCTCGGGGTCGGGATACGTCCCACCGAGAGACTTATCATCGGTATGGGATCAGAGCATCTCCCCCATGATCGGCCCTCTATTGGTCTGGGGATGTGACATTCCCCCAGAGCCAAATGTTCTTCTCAGCTCGGGGTCGGGTTACATCCCACCGAGTCGATCGTCATCAACATAAGGGCAAAGTATTTTCTCCACGGGTAGATATCGGGATCCTCGTTGACTGAGCACATGAAAGTGGCAGGAATGACCAGATTTGCAGCCAAGACATTTTTCTCTGCGGTTCCTGGAGTGACCACCGACAGATTCATCGGCACACCATCTTTTTTTATAGTTCCCGGCATCAACTCGCAAACTCGTTGTTACCGAGAACTAGGGGACAAATGTTGATGGTGTTTTCAGGACCTATGTTATTTAAGGAGTACGACAGTGGTAAAAATGGTAATTCCCTTCTAGGTCAAAATCATTAAAAAGCTGACCCGACCACATGAGTGAGGGCCCGAGCACTTGATGATAGGTGACCGACCACTTTGGTTCGGATTACCGAGCATTATCAGATTGATGGCAGCATTCTCAGTTTAAAGGACTATCATGACCGACCTCATAAAAATCGACCAGATAGCGAGATATGCTTCAGAAGATGACTCCCTATTCTTGCAGATAAGATGACAAGTTATCCTATTTTCATGAGGAAAACTGGTGAGTCAGAGTCCTAGTAGGATAAAGAAAGTAAATGTAGTTTTGATTAGGAATCTTTATGGGAAAATGGAATAGTTTGATTAGGAATCCTTATGGGAAAATGAAATTGTTTCAACTAGGAAATTCTTGTAGGAGAATGAATCTGATTTCTACACTATTATAAATAGAATGGTAGAGTGTGCGTAAGAGGCATGAGAATCAAGAGGAGAATCATTATTGTGAGACTTGTAAACAAAAGAGAGATCAGAGAAGCATATCTCGATAATAAAAGCATTATTCAGTTTGTGTCCGTGGACGTAGGTTGGATCTAGCCAGCCGAACCACGTTAAAACTCCTTGTTGATTGGTGTATTTATCTGTCTTTTGCCAAATTTGCTTTTGGTTCCCCCTTTAACCGAACAAATTCACTATTGAGGGAGGATTATCTCGGGAGTAATATTCTCATATTGTCCTGAGACCAAAATCAGCCGTCAACATTAATTATCACTAAATAAATTAAATAATGTAACAAACATAATTATAAAATAATAATAATATAATATGATTAGATGTTAAAAAATCAATAAATTAAATTATTCAATTAATTCGGTTCGATTCGATTTTTTAGCTAAAAATTATTTTAATTCGGTTCGGTTCGATTTTTTAATTGAAATATTGAACAATTATTCTTGAAATAAAAAAATTATCACTTCGATTCAATTTTTTTTGTTCGATTCGGTACTATTTTTCAATTTCAATTTTTTTTTCTATCCATCACTATTCAACTGTCGTTTGGGAGAGCAGTCATGTGGATTTTACAATATATTTTTTTATAATTTTAATTAAAAATTATAGGACCAATTAGACTATGAGATCCACGTAAATCTGCTACTCTGGCAGGCGGTCCTAAATCTCTCTTACCCATGGCGTCTACATAAAATTATTTAGAATAATTTATTTTTTTGGAATATTAAAAATCCCGTTACTAAATCATCCGATTCGGGCTTAAAGTAAAACCCTGACTGTCCCAGATTCTTATAAACAATATACTCCCTGAATTCGAATTCAGGATCTGATAAACAAATCCTAAACCGTTTGTCATCAAGCCATTTATGTATAAAACAGACCAAAATTAGGTAACTTTTGAGATTGTTTTACAATTCTTTTATCACAAATATCATTTTCCAACCATTTGTGCACTACTTTTCCACTGTGAGAATGAGTCAAATATCAACAAACTCATAATTCGGAAAGAAACAGAGTAGTTTCTGATTCATGTATTCGGGTCATTGTCAAGACAACTATTCTAAGCTTGACCCGGCATTTGTGGTTTACTTGCATATGGAAAATTACAAGTCAATACTCTACTTTCGATCTTGGGGGCTCACAAATTAAACATAAAAATAATTTTATAATTTGTCTTTAAATTATGAATATTAGATGTAAATCCAGTACTAGAGCCCCCTAATTTAAGGACTGCTTCTGAAATGATAGGAGATAAACTTGGGATATATTAAATACACCCGTATGTTAATCAATATTTTATCTCTTCATTGTTATTGATTAATTTCAAATTCAATGTATATATGTCAAAATATAAGTGAACGGACATACCACGTCATCCGTACGTCATTCTCACACAAATCTTTCTCAAATGATGGGAGGAACTCATATTGGGCATACTAAATACACAATCAATAAATACATCACATATGTTAATCAATAATTTTCTCTTTTCAGTGTTATTGGTTAATTTCGATTTCAAAGTGTGTACATCAAAATATTAATGGGTAAATGTATCACGTCATCAATATGCTCGTCTCACAGATAGATGATACTTCCATTTAAGGCCACCATGTAGCTTACATAAAGTGTAATTGAAAGTAGCAAAATTTCGATTTTCTTATGTAATCCATGAAAAGTTTATTATGTAACAGTAATATCACGTCACACGTCCATATGTTATATATTTATTAATTGATGATACCACATCACTCATACAACGCTTGTACCAAAGAATTACTCACAATCCAGAAGTTATCATTAGAATCACAAGACTAAGAATATTATATGGTATTGGGATTGTGGTGTTTCTATGATCTGGCCACAGTCAATTCTTTTATAGTAAGAAGCAAACGAGTAATGGTGAAGAAAAGCACTTTTAAGACATCTAATTTATATAGAGAAATTGGTAGCCTCTTTATTTTTATTTTTTTTATTTTTTTTTTAAATATGAAATTCATTCATAAGTAAAACACTATAAGGGCGTAAATACACGGCCAAATGGCTCGATAACAATGCTTAGGAAAAAAATCTAAGAATCAAGCTAGTCAGGACACACCATGACAACATAAACTCTAAGCATTGTATATTTTCCTTATCTAATCAAAACTCAAATTCACACCTAAAATAAATATGGCCCTAGAGGAATTACGGATTCGACTTGATTTTCAACCTCTCGACAGGAGTTGGTGAATATAGATATTAAGATCAGAAATGGAATAACCCAACACAGAGAAAAACATAGGACCGTTACAATAACAAAACAAAAAATCATTACAGATCAACACCCAATAAATCTATAAGAGATCTACTTTCATTTTCATATCTATCGGATGGAGTTCCACAAATCATCTATCTGTTATTGCAGCGCCCCATGTACCTGTACAAAGACAGGAAGCCATACAAAACACAAAATACCAATATAGAATACGATCTAGTTGGACAAAATAACCACCATACAAGTGGAATCCCAAAACCTAAGATTGGGTAAGGAAGGAAACATAAAAATAAAACATAAACATAAAAAGAAAAACACAAACAAAATAAAATAAAATAAGGGTGGTGGTGATTTGGTGGTAAATGGTATCAATCAATCCTCTAGGGTTGTGGTGCACAGAGCTTAAGGTTTTTAATCCAACACTGCAATTGTTGCAGTTGGGTAACCAACATTCCAAGTCCACAATGTAAGTTGCCAATGCCTTGCTAGTAAAAGAAAATTATCACCATGGGAGCTAGCACATTTGGTATATTCAATCCATCACTCAAGAAGGGTTTGGGGGGGAGGGAAAGGGAACTGACAACAGTAAAAATAAATGTAACCATCCAAATAATGTACTCAATTCCATAAGAAAGAGCTACTTACCAAAACCATGAACGATTTACACAATAACATCGTCAACTGAACTATTTACAGAAGAAGACCGTTGGGTTAATCCATGATTCCTCTCACATCACTTTTTACAAAAAAAAAAAATAAAAAAAAAAAAAAAAATGTAAGCAAACGCAATCTTTTCTATATTTCTTGGCAAATCCACTTAGGAAATTATTGACAATCCGAACAAGCTACAAAGCCTATGACTTCAAAGTTTAAAGTTTTCTATATTTTATCAGCAATAAGCAGTAGTACAACCTTTTCCCCAGCTAAATCTCTCGAATACCAAAACAAATGCCCTCAATTTTGGGTTAGATCACAAGCCTACACAAACAAGTACTTTACATGAAAAATGAACATTAATGGTTACAATTAGTAATTTTACCCTATCCTTACTTGCCATCAAGTTCCAAGCTCCAGCGTCGGAGCGATTTTACTTGTATTACGGAAACTTAAAAAATCTCCATACCTTTCTCTATAGCACACATATCACCAATCCTTCCATATAACATTTTTAACTTGATATCTCCAATCTAGAAAAAGCAAATTATTTCAACAAAATAGCCCAACAAATAAAAATGGTACCTGGACCTAAATCAGTACAGCCAAAATATCATATTGTATAGAACACTATTTCATGAATATAACTTGAGACGTTTTCAGCAGAAAGTCTACGAGGTCTCCTCAAGCTTATGCAAAATGCAGCTTCCATTTTTATTTTGTAAAAACTAAATACTCGTGGCTAGAAGTAATTGGCACTCTTAACACCTAAGATTCTAGGTACGAATAAATTCAAACAGCATATATTCTCTGAGCTTAAAACATTAAAGCTTCATCAAGTGCAAGTCCAGTTGGATCAATTCTAATTCTAGATTTCTGCAACATCTTCGGTGAATGTGCAGAGTAATCAGCATTACAGTTAACTCCCTCTATTCACACACACCGAAACTTAGAATAAGCTTTTCAACCATAACAACCTCCAAGCTGTAATAAGTAATAACCCCAAATATGGTCCTCATAAATTACTAATCACGTGTGCCCTTGGTTGGGGCTTTCAGTTCAGGCAACAGAGAAGTTTACATCTTAGATTTTAAGTAAAGATATCATACATGTACTTAACTCAAAATGATGTCGAGTGGACCATTTGTACAATTCCTACGCAACTACTCTATAGGCGATTAACCAACTAGACAACATCCTCTCCTCTCCCAGCAAGGCTGCAATTGCATGGCAGAGACAACAACAACTATCAGATTTTGCAAATTTTCACTAATCTACAAGTGACATGATCATAGCTAGTCTGATTACTCCTAAAATAATGTAAATCCTACATCCACTAATTTCACCCCAAACTACAAATTTCCTAATCTAAACCTATAATCACAAACATGATCATTCTTCTTCTTCTTCTTTTCAGATTGATTCAAAATCATTATAATCCAGGCCAAGCAATAGCGACTCATCGTCAACATAAACACATATAAAAAAGAATTAGGATTCGTGCTGATCTGAGTTTGTACTAATCACCGGATCTTCTGAGTCCTGACAGTTGATTCATTGGTCAGCACAAACCCAGATCAGTCACGGATCCTAATCCCAAAAAATAAGATACAGATGGAACCGATCCCACCAAGATAACAAAAAGTTCAACATTAACGAACAAAAATAACTACACGTATTGATTCGAATTCATCCCAAATTAAACATAACCGACCATTGAAAAATCCCAACCTAAATCGAAGAAAAAAGAGATTTGATTCTAATTTTGCTTACTTGTCCCTGCCCATTCACGCAATTGAACCCACAGCCACACTGCGGAGACTCATAAAAACTATCGATCGGAAATGACGCCGAAAGAATCCCAACTGAAAATTCCATCTCATCGCCATTCCTTGTAACCTCCACAATATTGAGCCACAAGAACAAAACTTTGACGGTGACTCCAGTCAAGCTGCTAAGTTTGTTTTCGGATATGTGACCGCTGATCTTCGATTTATATTTGAGCTGATACGAGCCCTCGAGGGAGAAGCTACACGCGCCGTCCATGTAAGCATGGAACTGGCCTGTCTCTGTGTCTATATCGTACTTCGTGACGCCCTTTGGGAGGATGCCC
Source organism: Zanthoxylum bungeanum (assembly GCA_019454045.1). Taxonomy (NCBI): domain Eukaryota; kingdom Viridiplantae; phylum Streptophyta; class Magnoliopsida; order Sapindales; family Rutaceae; genus Zanthoxylum; species Zanthoxylum bungeanum. The sequence continues at coordinate 19,966 of SKCR01002470.1, forward strand.
ACTGGGAAGTTGTAGGACTGGAGGATTTCGTAGGCCGATAGTTGGTCGGAGCTCGCGGGGAGTGATGACGTGGCGACGGCGGATTGGTGGAGGAAGATGAAGAGGAGACAGAGGAGGAGAGAAGACATCATGGGACGATAATGATTTTATTTTCTTTTTTGTTTTTCCTTTGAAATTTTCTGGGAAAATTTTTTGGAAAGAAACAGTTCAGATACGATGAATTAGTTTGCTTGCAGATGAACAGAGGCCAGCAAATGGCGTACGTAATGTTGATTTTGATTACTATGCGACGTCGTTTGTTGACTTAATTGCTATTGGTTATCCCACGTGGAAAGGCCGTGGAGGAAGCACGTCATCGTGTTTTGTCAACTTAAAGGACAAAAGTGGAACCCGGTTGAAAAGTTGAAACCTTTCTGACTGAGTGAAAACTGGTTTGTAGAGATGTTGATTTAATTACCGGCAGGTGACATTCTTATGTTACCGTTGGTGCTTGATTGGTGCAAAAATTTAGATATTTTGTCTTTTGAATTTGAATTCCATCTTTTATCTCATCTAAGAGTAAATCTTTGGTGTAACAGTGGTATGGATGACATGGTACCATCCACCAATTAAAAAATAACATGTTTAATTTTCTTCATATTTTTTAGTTGTTTTTTGACTTTTTAGCACGCGGGGCAAATAATGATTGGCTTGTTGCATGGATGACGTGGTACCACTGTTGCACCAAAGATTTTCTCCTCATCTAGGCTTGAGCCCCAGTGCCACATGTCATCACTATTTTTTTTATTTCTTTACAGTTTGATCGTAGATTTAACGGTCTAGATTTAACTGGAGATGAGTGACGGGAGCCCCTCATCTACGAGAAAATCTATAATACAATGGAGATACCACATTATCTATGTAACAATCCAATAATCTATTATCACGAGTGTTAAAATATTAAAAAATAATTAAAATGGGATATTAAATAATACAAATTATTTATTAATTTGTTGGTGATACTATATCATCCGCGCCTCTATTACACCAAAAAATTACTCCACATCTACATAGTTATAACTTAAATTAACAATTTTGTTTTTAATTAATTTTATATAGTGTGAGTTCTTTATTTAAAGTCTCTTTACAGTATTTTGTTGGTATTGCTGAAACGAAAGCAAGATTGACTGCAAACTCAGTCAAGAGTTATAGGATTTAGAATAGTTTTCTATCTTGATTAGGGGTGAGCATCGATTCCGGTTCTACTCGGAACCGGTTGGAATCAGACCGATTATCCGAGTTTGGAACCGGAATCGGTTGTAACCGGTCCGGTTCCGATTCTAAATTGAAAGAATCGATTTTTAACCGGTCCGGTTCTAAAATGAACGGAACCGGACCATAGAACCGGAACCGGAACCGGTTCGTTAATTAATATTAAGTTTCCTTGACATTTCTAGTATTGAAAATTAATGCCTTTGTGCGTTCGTTGAAATCAATTTCAATTCTTTATTCGTTGTGTTTGAAATTCTTTTGCATGGGGTTTCCAATTGTGAGTGTAAATTGTGGTTTACTAATTCTAATGTACGTTTTGAAGTTTTACAATTGAAGTGTGAATCATTTTCTAATATATAGCAGTAGACAAGTGAGATCCTGGGGGCTAGTGCCATTTTTTTTTTATGTTGTTCTACTGTTCTGCTTTTGCTTCTGCTGATGCTATTTTTGGCTTCCTACTGCTGCTGTTTTGTTGTTGTGTTTTCTATTATTTTTTACTGTTATGCTTTTACTGTTTGTTTCTGTATTTTACAACTTCTGCTGGCTGTTCTGTTTCCGCTTCTTGCTTCTGTTGGCTGTTATATTGTTATGTTCTGCTACTGCTAAAAAAATTCTGCTGGCTGTTTCTGCTGGACAGTTTCTGTACTTATGTAATATACTAATTCGAGTGTTAGAAATAAATCAAATAATTACATTTTCAAAGTTTGACAATATTATATAATAGGGTAATTCATAACCGGACCGGAACCGAATTGGAACCGATTAATAGGGTACCCTATTTAATTGGATAGGTTCCGGTTCCACTTAGTTAAGAACCGATTTTTTTAAGGTAGGTTCCGGTTCCGTATGGAACCGGAACCGAAACCGATTTTGCACACCCTTAATCTTGATTGCTTCTATTACTGTGGCTAGACCAATTACGGGAATGATACAACTTACCTTAGACTGTTAAAGGGAAGAGAATTTGTTGACGGGTGATTTTCATCACAAGGACAGTTTCGAGATAACTCCCCCGAGATAATTCTCCTTAAATCTTGAATTTGTTTGGTTATGGGGAGACCAAAAATAAACTTAGTAAAAGACAAAGCAATCACAAAATCGAAAAAGAGAGTTTAACGTGGTTCGACGGAGCAAGTCCAGCCTACATCCACGGGCATAAAGTGGGGGGGGGGGGACTTTTATTACTAAAACGAGCTCAGCCGACCTGTTTAGGGGCGGGTCTAAAGGAAACCGAATTGTTTGCTTTGTGGTGTTACAAGTAGTACTTTTTTTTAGATCTCTGTCAACCAACCTATACAAATGAGACTACCCTCACTTTATATACTAAGAGAAATACACATTGTTCCCATATCTATATAACGTCATCCACACAGATTTCCGGCTGATTGTCGGGCTCTCTGCCCCAAGACTGTCTCGCCGAAAGCAATCCTGCCATCTTTCATCCTGTCACATCATGCCGTTTCGCACGCTGCCACACGCAACAATAATGAAGCCAGCCTGTAAAGAGCCTTTGAATAAGGACACATTTTGGAGGGAAAAAACCAACAACTTTGATCTTGTGTCGGTCTTCAAGAGGTCGTCCAAGTGACCTGCCGAGCTTCCAAACTGTTTCTGCCCCGACCCGAAATATCCGAACTCGTCTTCCGTGGTACTGAAGGTGAAACAGAGCTGAACTGAGCTACCGGGTGTAGGCACTGCATTTTTTGCATATAAGCCCGATGTCCGATGATGAGTCTCGTATGGAGACACTACATCTCTTTAGTTGTGAAAGCCGCGGGAAACGGACGTTGGAAGGGTAAAGTTGGAAATTAGCATTTTGTCAGATTTAACTCGCTTGTTTCGCTTCAGGTTCGCTTGTTGGACCTCTGTTTTTAAACACATCTCACAAATTAAATAATTAAAACATTTAAAATACATGTCACAAATTAAACTTAAATTAAATTAAAACACACGTCACAAATTAAAATAATTTAAAGTAAATTAAAATATAATTAAAGTCCAATCCAATTATAACCAATTAAATTAAATTCACAAATTAAATTAAACTAAATCTAATTAAATTAAATTTCAAAATTAAATAAATCACTCACCTAATTTAAATAATTTCTTGCCTTAAATAATTAAAATTAAACACACACATAAATTAATTGATTTCTTTCCTTTCAAATAAACCCATGCAGAAAATCATAAACCTAGCTCACCACTATATAAAGAAACCATAAAGCCTCTCGCCTCAGACCTTCTCCCTCACTAACTCGACAGTAAACAAAAAAAAAAGAAAAAAAGAGACACTCCCGGCCGGCTCTCTCCTTCACTGCAACCCTAAACGAGATCAAACAGCACATACCAGCCACCCACCCACCGATTCACTCACGACCACATCAAACAGAACCCTAGCTCATTCACGGCGGCCTCTATTGGTCTCCCTCTCTCTCACCGCCAACTCCACTCACTGCCCCCTTCTTCCCATCAGACTCACGACATCTTCACACTCTATTCACGGCTTCACATTAAAACAACACACTCACACGGCCCCCTTTTACCACTCTCATTCATCACCATCGTCACAAATAAACAAGAAAACATCACTGATAACCATTCGGCCCTTCATGCTTACAAATCCCCCCTTCACGCTCAGACCTTAAGCTAACCACTCATCCACGCTGCTGACCACGAAACCACAGAAACCAAGCAGGCCACGATCAACAAAGCAACAAAGCAGATCTCTCCCTTCACAACACTCATACGACATCACTCATCTCACAGCACAACAGAAAACCCTAGATCCTTCATCTTCTCTCTTTGATCCATCGCCCTTTGCACCCAAAACCACTCACGTTAAAACCCTAGACCTGCACTCAGCACACACGCTCACACCCCACGTAAGCCTTCACTCCACCCATCAATCTTCAACACACACCCTTCTCGGCTTGACCAAACGCACTCAGCCAACTGACTTCACCCTAATCCTTCAACACATTAACGCCACACATCCCTCACCGATTCCCTCACTACACCCCACTTCACTGCCTGCTCACGCCCAACACAACTGCCTACGCCCCTAGCTTCATCAACAAAATCATCCACTGTCAGCCCTTCACGCTTAGCCTGAAACTGCCCCATACACACACAAATCCCCCATTCACAGCCTTCAAACCTTCAGCTCAAAAACCCTTAACTGCCACAAACGCAACCCTAAAAACGCACTGCCTACCTCACGCCAACAGCTCATGCAATAAGCCTCAATCCACGCTAAATCAGCCCTTCAACGCATCACTCACGCAACAAACACTCCACTCACGTAAGCCCTTCATTACCTCACAACCAAACCGTGAAACACACCTCCTAATCACCGACCAAAATGAGCCCCTAACTGCATTCAAACAACCACGTTAAACTACCTTCAAACTACCTTCAACACATCCACGTTAAACTGCCCAAACTGGCGCATAACCTCCTCCACAAACAGCCCAACTCCACACACCAAATCAGTCCCTAAAAACCTTAAAATAGTGACATAAAAAATTGCACTCAAAGCCTCATTAAAATCGCAAAAACAACAGTCCAAACAGTGAAACAGCGAGGAGAAACATCAGATTAGTGAACCAGAAAAGTTACGGAGCATTCTCTCTCCGACGGCCGTGTAACGCGCTTTCAAGAGACGCCAAAAGAGGTTAGACCTGAGGGCACATTTTTATCTATTATCTTTCGTCTTTGTTATTTGTTTTAAATTTAATTCGCATGAGAGTCGTTAGTTGATTTGTGTTGTGGCCGTTGGATGAATGGATATGTGTTCTTTCTTGTGGTATATCGGATGGAAACCCGGACGTAAATTCTGTAGCCGAATCCGAATGGACGGTAGTGCGGTCTGCACTCGGGATACAATGCCACGTACCACTTGAGAGATACACATATTTCATTCATCCAACATTGTATTCGAGCATGATTAGGTTGTTAGCATGTTAATTATCTTAAGCATGATTTAGTCGATAGAAATTTCTTTCTTTATGCATGATTATGTTGTTTTCATATTAGGGATTTAATTCATATTTATGCCTAGATTCTTATTTATTTGCCGCATTAGATAATTGAGCATGCTTGTGTGATTATTGTATGTTATTGCGTGTTTGTCGTTATGACAACTTACTTCGAAGTATACGAACTTATATATAGGTTCTCATTGTTATTATTATGTATGCGGACTTAGGCGTAGATTATCCTTGAGCATGAATGTTGAATAGATTCGGTTAGTTTATTGCACAAATCCTTTCATTACAAATGACATAAGTAAGGGACCATTCCGAACCCAACGGTTTGAGGTCTTCCATTGCGAGGGGTGAGTGCGGCCTTAAATCTCATTTTCCCGGTTCACACCGGATGGCGACTCCATTATTCTCCGGTTTAGTCCCCCGTGGCTACTCCGTACTCCCAACTAGGCCGCGAGCCTAGAACAACGTCGTCAAGTTCTGTGTCCTACACCGGGCTCCTAATGTGTTCGGTCTGAACTGTCATGAACTGTCCGACCCATCTTCTGTGATCGGTCTCTGAATCTGTATCATATTGTGTGCTTTGGTTGGCCATATCCGGAAAACTATGTCCGGAATCTCTTTCTGGCCGAGGAATAACTTAAACCCTCTGAACACTTGACCCTCCAAAAGGAAAAATCTCATCTCTGCCCTTGCCGAACTGTTCAAAGTACTTGTCACAAAAAAACACCATCAACAGAACTAATTACCCTTTATAATACAAGTATGAAATAGCTATCTAGGAGTGTATTTTTTGTACAAGTACGAGGCAATCAGAATTTTACTTGTTCCGTTAAAGTCCGGATTGAATGATTTGACAGTGAAATTTTCAACGTTTCTAAAAAAAAAAAAACCTCAAAGCCATCACCGGGGCATGAATTATACACCTATTCTTAAGTTTGGTATGAGGCATAAATTATTGCCTTGTTTATTTTTTCTCATTATTTCTACTAACATTGTTATCTAATAACATTTGGTAACTATATAATAACATTATGGAAGACATATGGTATTTTTAATTCTTCTTTGGGCTTGTTCTTTTTTTTTTTTTTTTTTATAAAAAAAATCTATGATTTTATTTATATCTTCATCATTTAAATTTATTTTAGTTAATAAAAAAATATTTTATTTCCGATTATTATTTTCATTGTTGACTACCATGTCCCAGTCCAACAATCACTATTGCAACAATCATCGAACACTGTCGTGTTCTGGTAATTTTTTTATATTATATTTGATATCATTAGATATATCGTCTCTGATTTACCGTAACGTTATAATATCAACGACATCAAAGCATCCGCGATCATCTGTGATCTACAGTCAAAATCCATTAAATCTAAAATTTTGAATGTATATATTATTACTCTAGCATATATCCTAAAATCGACAATGTTATAGATTTCTTGATATTAGTTCCATTTTTATTGATAATGTCCGTAACAAAATAAGTTCAATTAAGTTGTAATAAGTTTTGAAGAACTTGAAGCAATTGGACTAGTATTTGGCAAAGTTGTACATGAAGATTAGACATGCGTAAGTGATGCGTTCGTTAAAACGTTCGAACATGTGACGTTAGTGTCACATTCGTTGTTGGGTTCGAACGAAACATTCCAGAGAGCAAACGTTCGAGGTCCGTTTGAAGGAACCCTTCTAGAGAGCACGCGTTCGACACGCATTCGAGTGACGTTCGAACGCTCATGCGAAACTGAGGTTTTTTGGAAGCGTTTGCTATTGAGAAGCCTTTCTTTTTACTCTACCTATATAAAGAACATATAACCACCTTCCCCAAGTGGTGACAACATTTGATTCAAAGCCTACAATCTTCTTTGCTTTCAACCCTCTTGATTTTCACATTGAAGACTTCTTGTTTCTCCTGACTTCTTTGTGTTTGGTGAAACCGTTCTTTATTAAACCTTTAACACAACTAAACCCAACTTCCTAAGCCTTCTGAGTTCTCTAGGAGGAAGATTGGAAGTCGGAGTTCCGACGTTTAGAGTTTGCAGAGTTGATCCGCTCAGATACTTCAGAGGTTCTGAAGAAAAACGTGAGATACAGGCTCGAGTAGTTCTTCGAGTTCTTGCAGTCTAGAGGTACTAGAGTAGGTGGAGTTGTCACCATAGGTCTTTTACCATCATTGTAAGTTTTTCTCTTGATAGTGTATTTGAGCTGGTAGTCGAGATACTCGTAGTGATTTTTACTAGTACGAGTTTTCCACATCGTCAACAAAATTAATGTGTTGATTTATTTATTACATTAATTTTATTTGCTTGGATTTATGAACTGTTAGACTTAAGGGTGGTTGTTAATTAATTTAATTAATCCATAAACACATTAATTAGGACTTGTCGTAATTAATTGTTATAATTTTCGCATAGG
>SKCR01002471.1:0-27669 GCA_019454045.1 Zanthoxylum bungeanum
TGAGAGTGAGAGAGAGAGTGGAAAAGAAAAGTAGAAATGTAATAGGTTTTATAATTTCCAAAATTAATTAAAAACCATTACCATTTTCAATTTCCCTTTACCAAATTCTTTTTACTTTCCAAAAAGCAAAAGTATTAAAGATTTTCAACTACCACATCAATCACTCAATCAATCAATCAAATTGTCACATCACTCAAAGTGACATGTGATTTGACGCTGATGTGACTTGCGATTTGACGCTCGATTTGACTTGCGTGCCCCATTCGAATTCGAATGCGAATGCGCTCGCAATAATCCCGGGCTCGGGTTCGCTAATTCCAAATTAACGAATTTTCCGTCGCGACGCAATTAAATTATTACGCCTAGCGAAATCACTATTCACGTCGCTAACGAATTAATTCTAAATTAATTCGTTCGCCCGAATTAAAATCTAATTTTAATTCCGCGTCGAAATCCAATTTCGTATAATATATCGAATATATTATTTTATTGATTAATTCCAAATTAACCGTTCTCTCTCTTTAATTAATATTTTATCTCAGATAAAATATCTCCGTAATTAATCCCATATTAATTTTCTTTCTCTTCTAATTAATCCAAGATTAAAAAAGTGTGAGTCATACATCATCGGTGAATCTTCGGGAAGCGACCCATGAGATCCCCGGATATGTTGGCAGTAAATACGGTCGTCGGACTATCCAAACACGTAAGTACCTCGTACTACGTTTATACCGATTTACAAGACAAGGTTGGCTTCTAGCAAAGCGCCATGCCTACCCAATTCTCCAGAAATATTCTTATAGGAATATGTGATCTATATCAAGCGTAGTATGCCGTAGTATTGTGTATGTCGATCCAGTATCGGCTGTTCACGTGCTAGACCTGGGGCTGGAATTGTGTCTGCCCCGTACGAAGCACATATCGGATGTCTGTCAACTAGTCTCTATAATCGGATATACATGACCTAGTCATAATATCCCGATAGCTCGAGCATTTAAGAGAACAAGTTCTGTATCCTATGTGACCATCATCTCCATATGACTGGAGTGATACTTCCGTCTTAACATCACACCCAACACACTACGATTCTCAATATACCCAGCATTGGCGTACACAGAACCTGTTAAAGCCCTGGACGACCTCAACCAAAGTATATTGATTGTCGCAAGTATTAGCGGTGCAAGTCTCAGGTTAAGACCAAATACACCTACCCTGATTGCAGACTCCCATAGACACATAGTCATACTACCAATGGGATTCGCAGAGGTCTATCCAGAGCGAAGCTGTTTCCCGTACCATCGGTAAAACACAACCTTCTATCACACTTGCATGAGTATCCTATACCCAAATATATGAGAACTATGACGTTGTGCCCTCACAACGTGCACAAGTGTAATACTAGTCTTTTACGTATTTATCGATGTCCTATCTCGATAATACTCTGACTAGGGATATTTAATGATTTATCTTTCGTGGACTGATACTGTCTCATATCATTCTCCGTCCAGGAACAAATCATAGGGACCTCTCATCATTTATACATCTAGGTGATCTAATCACAAATGATAAGAGTGCAATCTCCTTTGTCACATAGTTAATTTGTACAACAACACTGTGATTTGTACAAATAGTGACGCTATGGGTCATAATTGTCCAACAATCTCCCACTTGGACTATAGCCAGTCACTCGAGTGATTAACACCCGAACTATGTACGGTTGGCTCAAAATGCTGAGAAAAGGTTTTCGTCAGCGGATTTGCATGATTATCGTCTGATGCGATTTATTCGATCATCACATCCCCGCGATGTATGATCCGAACGAATCAGATGATTATCAAAGTAAGTATCTGGATCGTCGATGAGACCATTAATTCTTTAGCATGTGCTGACGTCTAGCTCAGCTGTTAACAGAACTATATCTAATCTAATTAGATTTATTATCGACCCAAATGGCTTCTATTGCTGCCTCAGCAGCAGCAATAACCCGCATTTGTTGTTTATTCGGTAACAGTATCTTGCTTGGAAGATTTCCAGCTCACTGTTCTGTACTTCTATTGTATAGTACCTTTGTTACGACTTATAGTCGTTATCATGAAAGCCAAGCTTTCACAGATATTTATTTTATGGGAATATCATTTCCAAGAAATGACATATTATCATTATTTTATAGGACAACCACTGTCAGTGCACTCCCACTAACCCTCTTATATACACAAGAATTATTTTCGTTTTGAATTAAATTATAAACTATTATGATTACATCAAAACGACAATTCCAAGAACCTAATGCTTGCTTCAATCCAAACATGGATCGAATAACCTGAACCTAGTTTGCTTGTTATGGTTCGACAAAACCGTCAGGATGTTAATAAACATCCTCCAAAAGGTTTCCGTTAAGGAAAGCAGTTTCCCGTTCAGCTACCATATTTCATAAATGAAACATGCAGCATCAGCAGGCATTATCCAAATGGATTTACCGTGGCAACAGGTAAAAGGTTGAATCGTAATCAACACAATGTTGATAACGATACCTTTCCGCTAAAAGCCTAGCTTTATACGTTGGTATGTTGCCATCCATGTATGTCTTACTTGAAGACTTATATAGTACCAATAGGCACAATGTCTTGCGGTACATCAACTAGTATCTAAACATAGTTGGTATACATGGAATCCATATCGGACTTTATGGCACTTTGCCATAATAGGGAGTCGATACCTTGTATCACTTCCTCATACGTAGTCAGTTGATATTCCTCAATAAGATAGACATCTTTATGAGCTGAGATCAGAAAATCATACCCCAGGTTGTTTTTCTGATTCTCTCCGACCTATGCGGTTCTTGTGTATTCGAAGATTATTGGTAATAGTCACATCTTTGATGAACTATTTGTGTTCCATTAGGATTCGATGCCTTGAATAGTATTACCCTGATTTTCATCGAGTTTTACTATCTTCCCACTTACAACTGCATATCGGTATTCCTCTCAGGAAAACCGCATGGTGAGAAACAATCTAATTGTTCTCTTGTGAGGAGTATAAGTACAATACTTATAGTATCCCTAGGATAACCTACATTTGGCACTTATCCAACTTGGGTTCTAGTTTGGTATCATCCAAACGTATGCCAAGCATACCCAAATCATCAGGAATGAGAAACCTGGTTTCTTTCCCGTTCATAACTAATATGTTATCTGTCAAACAGATATTTATGGAACCTTATTCAAAATAAGTTCTTGCACTGTTTAGTGTATCCGTTGAAGGAAATGGTAGCTCAGAGCGACTCGTGATTAACCTTATCACGTCTAACAAAATTCGGTTAATCCTGTTCGGACACACCGTCAAACTGACGTTTTCCGGTAGGAGTTCTCTTTTGAAAGAATACTATACTCTTTCAAGTATATGAGAAACTTATTGCTTGAGTATTTTCCATCATGGTCTAACCGTGATGGTTTAATACTTTAGCCGATCTGTTTGTCTATTTCGTGTCGAAACTTTAAAAGTTTCCGATTTGTGTTTCAAAAGAAACATGTAACCACACGCGATGCCACATCCGTAAAGGTCACGAAATATTCATATCCACATCTAGCCTAGCTAGACATGAGCCCACTTGCTTCACTATGAACTAGGGCTAACAGATCGGTGGCATTTACACTTTTACCAAGTAAATAGTGTTTTAGGCACTTTGCCCAATAAACTAGATTCGTAGACTTTATTTGAATAGAATCAAATTAGTCCTAGTACCCACTCTTCGAAAGTGTGGATATACGATTCTAGTTTAATAGTGTCCTTGACAACTATGCCACAATTAGTTTCTTAACTGATCAAATCAGTTTGAGCTATTTATTTGTCATGTTATATATTTGAGATATTATTTATATTCAAAATATAAATTCTGTTATTCACATCTAATGTGTTTATCTCAATATCATCTTTATATAATAAAACATTTTAGTGTTCTAGAATATAAAGGTTCACCCGCAGCGGGTTAAACACTGATATAGAGATAATGTATCTAGTCAAACTAGTTACATTATAACAGTTTCCTAATTTACGTACATACCCGAAGGTAGTTCCTAAACTTAGGTATCTACGGTTAAAACAGCGACTTTCGTCCCGTTTACAATTCGCAGATAAATCTCAATTGATGTCATTATCCTACTCATAGCAGATTCTGAACATCAATACATATATTTATGTATCACACTAAGTATCTAAAATCCAATTTTAATACTAGCATTGAACATAATTATGACAATCATTTTTGAAGTTAGAGCCTTGCTTGTCTTCAATTCCTTCTTGGGATATGTCCTTTTATCTTCCTAGAAGATTATAATGATTTTGCCTTTGCCCTTTTCAACATTCCAGTAGCCTTTGGCCAAGCCTCGGGTTTCTAGAATATCGAAGTAAAGTGCGCCTTACGCTACTTGCTTTATTGCAAACTTTGGCTTTGTCTCCTTGAGTATAGCCATTAACTCTCCAAGAGTTTACTATTGCAATTAAAAGTACTTCTAAGATCTAATCTTTGAAAATCCTTCAATTTCTTTATCAAATTATAAGGATCTAATCCTTAGTTCTGAATAAGAAATTAAGGAGTCTATGACAAGTATAATGGATTAAGCACTAAAGTTATCATTACATGAATATTCCCAAATCATGTTCCACTTATTTGCTTAACTTCAGGCTTAGGCCTAATACGTTATTTTATCAAATAAAGTAACTTATTAGTTTCCAGGACCATCCTGAAATTTATTCCCAATTTGAAAATTAAAGTCGTTTAAATACATTTTCACACAGAATTATGTTTTAAAACATTAATCTTTCAATTATATCTTGATTCTAATAGTCCAACTATTTAATCAACGATTTGTGGTACTTTGTATTAATCCAAATATAAAATCAACTGTAAATTGAAATTAATTAATTCAATATATTGATTACTTATAATCCAATTATATAATCAACTATAATACAGTCCAACTGTTAATTAAAACAACAATTTAAATAGTCCCAACTAACATTTAATCTAACAACGAAACGAAATAATTTGTGATTGAGCGCGTATGGCAAGTAATTAAACGAATATTGCAAATTCAATTCTTGCCTCCCACTATTTTTCGGCGAGCCTCTAACCCTCTGTCGAGTACTCGGGAAACCTTGTTTCCTAGTGGGCTAGGATCCCTTTAAATATCACACAATCTTGACTTTGGCCAACAAATTGTATGATAATTAACTAGGTATATCTCTAAGATCAATTGGATCCAATCCAATTCCTAGATCCAGTAGGGGGACATCCAAGTCCGAAACATATATCTTATATATGCCAATACATCCAATGTATTACCTAACCTTTTTCCTCTGAATCAACTAAGCCTTGGCTTTGGCACAACAAACTTAGTGATCCCAGTCAAGCGCGACCCATTGACCATGGAAAGCTTCGTAATCAATGTCGATGGACAAGAAGTGGTCTTGACTTTGGCCAACAAACCACAACTTGGACAAGACACTGACATGGAACAAAGCTCTCGTGATTCAAACACATCCTCGACGGACAAAGGCCTTGACTTTGGCCAACAAGCCAATGCCAATCTCGGATCTTGAGTGAGAATCACTCAATGGAAGGAAAAAACGCTTAATATTTTGCGAGGGTTTTTCGAGTGCAAATTGGCAACCAATTTATTATCTTTGTTAAGGTCTCATCATCATACACCCTTAAACATGCATTCTAAACACATAATAAAGCGCATATGTAAAATAATAATGATATGCGGATGGATATTTTACACATTGATCCTAGATCAAATCTCTCCCTTTATCTCTCCCGCTAGCACAAATATTTCTTCTACTCTCTACCCGTTACACTACACTTCTAAAGAAACCTCCTTTACATTGAGGGAAATAGGTGAGAAGAGAATACAAAGAGTAGGAGGTGATAAGGCTGGACACGCAGGTCCAATTAATAAATCAAATTTATTACAACAATTTCTAAATTCCCACCCATCTAATATCCATCTGATATACATTATTCATGCATCACAACCATGTATTCACACAAGCATGTTATCAATCAATCTAATCCAATTAATTAATCTGATAATTAGTGATCATCCAATGTTCAAACAACGATTTGATTTTGCTCGAGTCAAACTCGTTTTGCGAATAAGTACTCAAGTAGTACGAATTCTTGAATTAAATTAAACTACATCATTAAATCCAATTTAATATGTATTTAATTCTAATTCACTATTTAATTCCAAATTAAATATTACACTTTTATTAACGAACCTTTACGATTTAAATTCCAAATTCAATCGTTACGGGTCTCAAAGCCCAATTAACACCTAATGTTTATTTAATTAAAGTCCAATGGGCTTTTAATTAATTTCTTTAAGGCGTGGACTTTAGGTCAACTCGGGTCAAACCGAATAACCAAAATCCAATCCGGGATTTACCCCATAAGCCCAGAAATCAATTTTGGCCCATTAGGCCCAATTAAATAATTAAGGTCCATTAAGTCATAATTGGACTTTATGGATTCGGTTTTGGGCCTAATTGGATCCAACCAATTTTGCCTAAACCGATCTTTGTACAACAAAGCCCAAAAGCCCAATTACAACCTATAAGGCCCAAATCCAATTTTAAGCCCAATTAATTAACTTTGTAAAATTCCAAATTCTATAATTAATTAACCTAAGTGTAATACACAATTAATTACCCAATTAACATTTCTAAAACATCAATTAGCCTAATTAATCATGCACTTCAACAACAAATAGTGTCCAACACAATTCAATTAAAATCAAACCCAATTTACATGCTTAAAGTCTCGGCAATTAGGGGTTTTTCCAATCCGATTCGGTTTCAATCCAATTGAATCCACAATCATCATTTCCCAAATCAATTCAACTCATCCAATGAATCAAAATCAAAAACACAATGAATTTCAATTTATCAAAGAATTCGGCCAAGCCATAATTTGGGGAAAAATTGTCCAATTCAAAATTCAATCCAATTAAATCTCAAATCAACATTACCCACTTGTTTTAAGTCATCCAATGATCAAACAAACAAAAATTACCAAGACATTAGGGCTTACAATTTTCGGCGATGCCCAAAAATTTGGGGAAATATGGATCCAATCCAATTTCATGAAATTGATCATGCACAACTTCAATTAATCAACATACAAGCATACTTAATCAATCAATTTAACCAAATCATGCTTCAATTGATTTTACCCAATTTCAAACCCTAACTTTTTCATGCTGATAAAAGCTCTGATACCATTGTTGGTTTCTAGATTAGGTCCTAAGATCATGAAATCAAGCAATGAAACAAGTGAATACACATCAAAGGAGGTGCAGAATATACTCACATTGACCGGATCTTGCGACGCGAAGAACAAGCCACTTCTTTCTCCTTGTTGAAGCTCGGCAGTGGCCTCCTTGAACTGCTGTGGTGCTCGATTTTGGGCTGTGAAACTCCTCCAAGATTCGGCCATTGGAGACTCCATGGAAGCTCCAAGCTTCAAGCTCCAAAATTGATTCCAAGCTCAAGTGTTCATTTTCCTATCACCTTTGTATAACTCAAGGTGTGCTAGTACTTCTTCTTCTTCTTTGTATTTTCAGTCTAACCAGAAAAATGGGGAAGAAATCGGCTCTAAGCCGTGAGAAGAGAAGTAGGGAAAAGAGGGAGAAGAAAAACGTGAGAGTGGAGAGAGAAAAGAAAAAGAAATGTAATAGGTTTTTATAATTTCCAAAATTAATTAAAACCATTTACCACTTTTTCAATTTCCCTTTACCAAATTCTTTTTACTTTCCAAAAAGCAAAAGTCAAAAAGCAAAAGTAATAAAAGCTTTTCAACTACCACATCAATCACTCAAATCAATCAATCAAATTGTCACATCACTCAAAGTGACATGTTATTTGACCCTTGATGTGACTTGCGATTTGACGCTCGATTTGACTTGCGTGCCCCATTCGAATTCGAAATGTGAATGCGCTCGCAAATAATCCCGGGCTCGGGTTATCTAATTCCAAATTAACGAATTTTCCGTCGCGACGCAATTAAATTATTACGCCTAGTGAAATCACTATTGCTAACGAATTAATTCTAAATTAATTCGTTCGCCCGAATTAAAATCTAATTTTAATTCCGTGTCGAAATCCAATTTCGTATAATATATCGAATATATTATTTTATTGATTAATTCCAAATTAACCGTTCTCTCTCTTTAATTAATATTTTATCCCAGATAAAATATCTCTGTAATTAATCCCAGATTAATTTTTTTCTCTTCTAATTAATCCCAGATTAATAAAGTGCGAGTCATACATCATCGGTGAATCTTCGGGAAGCGACCCATGAGATCCCCGGATATGTTGGCAGTAAATACGGTCGTCGGACTATCCGAACACGTAAGTACCTCGTACTACGTTTATACCGATTTACAAGACAATTTGGCTTCTAGCAAAGCGCCATGCCTACCCAATTCTCCAGAAATATCCTTATAGAATATGTGATCTATATCAAGCGTAGTATCTGTTAGTATTGTGTATATCGATCCAGTATCGGCTGTTCACGAGCTAGGCCTGGGACTGGAATTGTGTCTGCCCCGTACGAAGCACATATCGGATGTCTGGCAACTAGTCTCTATAATCGGATATACATGACCTAGTCATAATATCCTGATAGCTCGAGCATTTAAGAGAACAAGTTCTGTATCCTATGTGACCATCATCTCCATATGACTGGAGTGATACTTTCGTCTTAACATCACACCCAACACACTACGATTCTCAATATACCCAGCATTGGCGTACACAGAACCTGTTAAAGCCCTGGACGACCTCGACCAAAGTATATTGATTGTCGCAAGTATTAGCGATGCAAGTCTCAGGTTAAGACCAAATACACCTACCCTGATTGCAGACTCCCATAGACACATAGTCATACTACCAATGGGATTTCGCATGGGTCTATCCAGAGCGAAGCTGTTTCCCGTACCATCGGTAAAACACAACCTCCTATCACAGTTGCATGAGTATCATATACCCAAATATACGAGAACTATGACGTTGTGCCCTCACAACGTGCACAAGTGTAATACTAGTCTTTTACGTATTTATCGATGTCCTATCTCGATAATACTCTGACTAGGGATATTTAATGATTTATCTTTCGTGGACTGATACTGTCTCATATCATTCTCCGTCCAGGAACAAATCATAGGGACCTCTCATCATTTATACATCTAGGTGATCTAATCACAAATGATAAGAGTGCAATCTCCTTTCACATAGTTAATTTGTACAAAAACACCGTGATCTGTACAATAGTGACGTTATGGGTCATAATTGTCCAACACTATGGCTTTTGATGCTATTGAGCTGAAGCAGCAAACTTTTAAGAATTTTGTCCATTCATCAGTGCCATAAATAAGATTTTTCACTCCTTTAACTGTGGCTCCTCCTCAACAACACATCCCACCTACCAGGGACCAACCATCGAACCAGTAGCAACCAATTGATACAGTAGCAACCAATTGATCAACCAACGAACCAACAGAGTCAGGAACCAACAACCAGCGAACCAGCACCTACCAGAACATCAACATGCAAACCCAACAACACATCCCACCTACCAGGAACCAACCATCGAACCAGTAGCAACCAATTGATGCAGAATCCTCCAATTTCTTACTCCTTTTACTTATTTATCTACCAATTCATACTTCTTTATCACAAAATTAAACGCATGCCTCAACAACTCCTCCTCTTCTCAGATCTTTAACAAACCAAGATCTTTAAATAATGCACCACATGATGATTTTGTGCCAAAACCATTGATTTTTATACGGGTGTTTGAGAAAATTTTGGGCTGATGATTGAGAAAATGGGAAGAATGAGAAAAGGGAAGTCTGAGAAGTTTGAGACGTGGATTATTAAATGGGAAGGCTGATGTTTGACAAATGGGCAGTGTTACAATAAATGAGTTTTAATTTTGGTTTGTAAAATGGCTTGGCTTTTGGCTAAGCCATTGTTCAAATTCATTAATGAGTTGTCAATGTAATAGCCATTAGATTTATTTTATAATGTGTGGCTAAATCCTAGTCATTGAAAGGAGATAAAGGAGATAAAGGCAAAAGGATGATAGCCCAACCCACTGTTTGGTTGACAAAGTAAGGGTAATTTTTACATATTCTCATGAAATATCACCTAATTACACATAAATAGAATGTATTTATGTATTATGACCTACCTCTCCTGGTGTTAATACTCCGTTTTGTATGTTACGTTTTCGTGAAAAACGTTTGCAAATTAATTTAAAATCAAACAAAACATAAAACCCATTAGATATTTGGTAAATCCAATACAACACTTCCTTATTCATTAGATTGAAGCATGTATTGGTCAATAATTTATCTTTTCTTCTTCTTTTCTGCAAATCATTTCACTCCGTCTTTCATCAAAACCATTCAACCAAGAAGATATTGACCCAAACCTCCACAGCAGGTTCTTTAAATACAAGTTTACTGCCCTTAGTTGAAAATTTTCATCTGTAATTGCTGCCCTTAGTTGAAAATTTTCTTCAGGGAAGTTGTTTTTCTCTGTATAAGTTTTGTTAATGCTATTTTGCAGCCGCGGAGTTGCTGCTCCCATCGGTATTTATATTTTAATATATTTTCATTTTTTATAGTTTGAAAGGCATTTCTATCATTATATTTGTACGATCAACATTGGTGCCACACGGTCAAAGGATGAAAATATTAATTTTTTGGTCAAGGGTATTTTCGTCATTTCACCGGTCAACTAACAGTCAATATTGTTATACGATTGCACGCAAGCGCACGTATCGCGTAAGTAATACAGTGACAAAAGTCGGATATCGTACCCACATGGACTTATTATTTCCTTTATCAATATTAAGACTAACCTACTTAATTTAACTAAACTATTGAGTGAGAAAATGAGTGATTAATCTAAAATTAATTAAAAATAAATGAAGAACAAATAATAATTTTGGAAATAAATTTTTTGCGCGAGAAAAACATAGGGTTGTAACTTTACCTAAGCACGCACACGATGAGTTCAATCATTTTTCATTCAATTAGGTTGTTATGAATTATTAACCTAGAACACTAAATTATCTATAAACCTATTTTCGATGATCAGGTAGAAATACTCAACTGAAACCATTTAACTATATATTTATGTTAATTAATTTAAACCAAATTTATTAAGGTCATGTTCTAATATGGCTACGTATACCTGCAAGTATATTTCTATCCTGAATGGAAATTTATTCAAAAGAACTAGATCATGTGCTATTATTCAAACGGCTAACCCAAATTTCCTCCGTCGAGTTCGTAAGGATTTATCAAAGCTAGTTTATTATTGGCCAAACAAATAAAATAAGCATCAAAGCAGAGAGAATAATAAATAAGAAACCAAAAGAAAAAAATATATAATTAAATTAATTAAACATGCTTAAGATTCATTATAACCATAAATGAATGATTTAGCTACTCATGATATTCAATAAAAATAAACTAATCATAGATATACAAAAATGACTCATAAAATATAAATTAGAGAGAAAAATGAGAAAGAATTTTCGTTTGCAGTCTTCGTCTTCAAAATCCAGCACCAGTTGAAGCACTCGTTTTTATCTTACTCTAGGGTTCTTATATGCTTTGAGACTCCAAAATTGTATTATGAGATTTTTTTTTAGGTCTTTGACGAACTAGTGTTTATATAAGAGGTCCGAGGGGGGGTCTTTCCTCATTAAAAATCGGATGCATAACGAATTTGGGCTGCATTTGTTGTGTCGCGACTTCCTCTTGCTTCTTTGGAGAGCGTCACAATGCTTCTTCACGAGCGTCGTGACGCGCCAATTTGTCACGGATGTAATAACATTATGAATGGATTTTTTTATTCAGCGTATCGAGACATGCTTTTTTACCTTGAAATATGTAGGAAACGCTTTCCTTGCGCAGCGGAAACAGTTTAAGCACACGGATCAGACTTGAAAATTTTTTCTCTGCCTTTCCATTTGAACTGCCAAATGAAACCAGCAGGTGCACTGAAATTTTGCTACTATTTTGACAAAATTTCAGGCCCGAATCAACCCCGGAACAGTCCCCGAACAACCCCACAAAAAATGCACTGTTGTGCACCCAATATGTGCCCAATACACTGCAGAAACAGCTCCTGAATTGCGTGGGCTTAGGTGTGTTTTGGTTTTGATTTTTCACTTGAAAATAACCCCAACACAGCCCTAAAACATTACAAAATATTCCCCAAAAAAACTGGATTAAAACATAACCAAATCGAGTTCCGTTTCACCAAGTGAAGGGTGGCAGTGAGTAAATCAAAGCCTCACTGCCATGTACTTGTAAGAATAAGATGAAGATGGATTTGTTCGACACCACAAGTCTTCCGAGCTATGTCTCGTTACCAACGGAAACTTGTGTGGGCAAGACTCACAAAAACAATCCCTAAACTATTTAGAGATAAAGTCACACAACAATATTTGTTCTTTTGATTTTTGTTTTTCTTATGTTCTTCTTTTTCTTTTCTCAATAATTGAGAGGATTTGGAAAAGAAAATAATATGGAGGCTAGGTTAGAGAATGAGAGATACCAAAAAGAAAAATCAAATTTTCTTTTATACTTAGGGTCTAATTTCAAAAATTAACAAACCCTTAGCCTCCCCACCATAGCAATTTTCGGCTATATGGCTTTTTTTTCTTTAATTTTGTAACATTAATCCTTTATTACTATAATAAAGGATATGTTACAAAAGTAAAAGGTGTAATTGCCTTTCATAAAGAGCAATTACTCAAACCATTCAAACACCTTCCAAAAATCATTTTTGGAAAATCAAAAATCAAATTTTATATTAATTAAATTATATAAATAATATAATTTAATAATATGCATTTAATAATCATCAAATAATTATTAAAACTATATATTAACATATGCATTTAATAATCATCAAATAATTATTAAAACTATATATTAACCTTTTAATATATAGTATCAAGTATGACACAATCAATATTATTAATCATATTAATAATATTTATACATATGTGAGTATATAATTGGACTACCCAATTATATTAAATCCGCTATAATCTTGAAATATTAATTAAGCTCTTAATTAAATATTCCGAATTATTAACTCCGGGTTATTCCACTAAAAATCTGAAGTTGCATTCTCGTTGCCGCAGATGATATATTAAGCAGATCCAAGTCGGTGTCCATCGATATAGTCACTACATACAAATTGACCATTCACGAGTATCTCATAATTAGAGCCAGATCATAATATCTGTTATACCCCTCTTATTATTTATACCTTAAGTACCATTGATTCTCTAATGAACGATTTATTAATAACCATTATGAATTTTAATCTTTCCATTCGTAGTAGAAAGACTTGAGCGCTTAAACCGTTCAAGTACCGAATCAACCCTTAAGAAAGATACTCATCTACTTCTCGCAAGAATGAGTGAACTCCATATCTATGTAAAACGTTCCCAGCTACACAACAGACCATGTCCCCAAAGTACGTAGCTATTGGTCGGGACTGCTACACCAACCTCACCTTTGTAAATCAAATGAAATAGTCTGCCATGTAGGAGTTCGTAGTACACTCATGATTAAGATCAATCCATATATGACCATCTAGTAGATTGAAATGACTTTCTTTGTTTAACGGATGTTATAAGAATGTCATTTCCATATAGGTCCAGTCCTATATGATCACATCATATAAGGTGCCTTCATTCTCATGTCTCTACATGGACGATCCTGGGATAAAGTAAGTCGCCATACAAATATAGAATGGACCGCAGCTATAGATAAACCACAAACAAAGTAACCGCTTTGTTTGTTCTCTATGTACTATTTAAGATTACTACTTCATACTTAAATCCTCTTGTGTATGACATTCATACACTAAGTCTGAAGGCACATAAGTAATCTAGGATAATCAAGATAATTTATAATATGCAAAATTAAACAATACAGCTCTAAGGCATACATCTCAATAATCTCCCCTTGCACTAGAGCAAATGGGACATGTCACGTAATCCTAGACCATATAGGTGACCTTCAAACACTTTAGCCGACAAGGTCTTTGTAAACGGATCAGCCAGGTTCTCTGCGGATGCAATCTTTGTGACAATAACGTCTCCTCTCTGCACTATCTCCCGGATGAGATGATATTTCCTCTCTATATGTTTTCCCCTCTTGTGGTTTCTTGGTTCTTTTGAATTTGCCACTGCACCACTATTATCGCAATAAAGTGTGAGTGGTCTATTTATATTTGGAACAACTTCCAGATCTCCCAAGAATTTATGGAGCCAGACTGCTTCCACAGCTGCTTTACAAGTTGTTACATATTCAGCCTCCATGGTGGAGTCAGCAATGTAAGATTTCTTTATACTCCGCCACACTATAGCCCCACCACCTAGGGTAAATACTGATCCAGATGTCGATTTCCTAGAATCGACATCGATCTGAAAATCAGAGTCTGTATATCCCCTTAGGATCATATCCTCACCGGAATATACAAGCTTATAACCTCCCGTTCTCTTAAGATACTTGAGAATGTGTTTCACAGCCACCCATTGATCCAATCATGGGTCGACTGAAACCTACTGACTACTCCCACCGTAAAATAGATCTCCAGTCTCCTCCATAACATAACATACATGAGACTACCAACTGCTGAGGCATATGAGATATGTCTCATTTCCTCAACATTTTGAGGTGTCTTAGGAGACTGTTCCTTTGACAAATGAACTCCATGCCGATAAGGCAGATTGCCTTTCTTGGAATTCTTCATCCCAAATCGCACAAGGATCTTGTCGATATAAGATGCCTGAGACATAGCTAACAGTCGTTTCTTGCGATCCCGAAGTATATGAATCCCAAGAACATAACTGGCCTCTCCCAAATATTTCATTTGGAATTGGTTAGCTAGTCAGGTTTTCACATCCGATAATATCTTTACATCATTCTCAATAAGTAAAATATCATCGACGTATAAAATAAGAAAAACCACATTCCCGTCAATGATGCGTTTGTATACACAAGGCTCATCAACATTTTACTCAAAATCATAAGACTTGATCGTGGTATCAAATCTTATATTCCAAGATCGAGATGTCTGTTTAAGTCCATGAATGAACCTTTGCAGCTTGCAAACCTTTTGCTATTGACCTTGGGCTATGAACCCCTCTGGTTGTATCATATAGATACTTCCATCAAGATTGCCATTCAAGAATGCAGTCTTGATATCCATTTGCCAAATTTCATAGTCATAATATACGGCAATGGATAGAAGAGTGCAGATGGATTTTAGCATGGCTACTGGCGAGAAAGTTTCCTCATAGTCAACTCTCTCTTTCTAGGTATAACCCTTGGCCACTAGCCTAGCCTTGAAGGTCTGCACCTTCCCATTTGCTCCCCTCTTTCTCTTATATATCCACTTGCAACCTATGAGTTTCACCCTATAAGGTTGGTCTACAAGTTCCCAGACTGAGTTGGAGTACATAGACTTCATCTCTAGGTTCATGGCTTTGAGCGATTCCTCTTTATTAGAATCATCCATTGCACTACGAAAGGTGAATGGATCATCTATACCATCGCTAGATGTGACAACTTATGGCTCTCCAACCTCAAGGTAGCGATCATGTTGTCATACAACCTTCCCACTGCGTCTAGGTGGTAGATCATTCTAACGAACTTGCATCTGACGCTTAGATGTCGAAGGTGCTATGTATTTGTCAACTGTCATTGTCGATGGTGTGCTGGTCGAACCAGCAAGTAACTTCTCGAGTAACACTTTACTTCGAGGCTTGAACTCCCTCATATAGTCCTCCTCTAGAAACGTAGCATTTATCGATACAAACACTTGTTATCTTCAGGACTACAGAAAAATCCACCATAGTCTCTTTAGGATAGCCTACAAATAGGCACACCTGGGAACGTGGTTCCAACTTTGTAGTCTTATTCTTCAGCATATGTGATGGACAACCCCATATGCGGAAATATCACAAACTAGTTTTACGACCAATCCACAACTCTAAGGGAGTATTAGGAATAGGCTTAGATGGAACTACATAAGGATATACATTGTATTTTGTAACGCATATACTCTTTGAACTTTTCAAAAGTATCTGACTTGTGCTGCATTAGGTAAACATACCCATATCTAGAATAATCGTCAATAAATGTCACGAAGTATTCATAACCACCTCGGGCTCTTACATTCATTGATCCACAAATGTCCGAATGTATTAGCTCAAGTGGTTGACTGGCTCTTATACCTTTTCCAGTAAAAGGTCTCTTGGTTATTTTTCCTTCTAAATAGGATTCGCAAACTGGCAAAGTTTCGAGCTTTAACTAGTTTAAGGCTCCGTTCTTTATCAATTTGTCTATCCGGTCAAGGTTGATATGACCAAGTCTAAGATGCCACAAATATGTGTCATCGTGAGAAATCTTTTGCCGTTTAGTTTTAGGTTTCTCAACCTTAAACATTTCAGTGTTGAGCAGTGGTTTATATGTTAACAATCTTAACAATATAAGTTATCTCCTAATTTCCTTTGCATATAAGTAATCCATTTTGAAATAATAACTATTATTTTTAGATAAAATGGAAACCATATTGTAATAGTTTTGAAACAGAAATCAAATTTCTGTGAGAAAATAGAAATAAACAACACTTTGTTTAAATTCAAATAACTTTTATTTGAAAATTGAAAACGGATAACTCTCACTGTTTTACTGAAACAGCATCACTTGTCCCAACTATCATAGTAAAGTCACCTTTAATAAGGTGTTTACTTATATCAAGTAGTTGTACCATTAGCCTTAGCATTCCCAGTTCCTTTCTTCTTCATCTTTGCAGATTTTGAAGACTTGGCAACATTTGCCTCAGTACTGGACTTACGAGGATCCACAAGCATGGACTCGTATAGGTGAGCTCATTAAGCAGCTGGGTCAATGTAAAATTCAACTTGTTCATAACATAGTTGCTTTTAAACTGTAGGAAACTCTTTAGAAGAGTGTCCATTATCATGGTCACCTGGCTACACTCAGCAATACGAGCTCCATGGGTTTCAGCAGTGTTGAGATAGGCCATCATCCTCAAGACATGCTCTCGGACTGATGTCTCATCCTTCATCCTAGCATTCATTGATGAAACCATGGCCTCATGACATTGACGCTCCAAAGGCTTCTCGAACATGCCCCCTGCAATGACTTCATCATCTGAGATGCTGAAGCCATAGGTTCATGCTTTGCAGCAAGAACCTCAGACATCTATGCTAGCAAGTAGCAACAAGCTTTCTAATTAGTTGCGACCCATTTCTGGTAGGCATCACGCACAGTTTGGCTAGCATTTCTGGCCGGCTCGAGAGGACACTCCTCCGTGATGACAAACTTTAGGTCTTCGCATATCAAGATAGCGTTCGTGTTACTTTTCCACTTAACATAATTTTCTCCCGTTAATTTATCATTTGAGAGTATGAAAATAATCGGAGAAACCATGGCCGAAAAATAAAATAAACATGCATTTAACATTCATTCATCGCATATTAAAATCATCAAATAATTTTGGCATAAAATTAAACATGATGCATGAACCATGAATAACGAATAAGAAACCTAAGAGAATTACTATGCCATGAAAATCTATCATCCCACAAGTAAGTGCCGCCGTATGGTAAGTCAAGTACTTGCATGATAGATCGAGACAATCTCAGTCGATTAATATATACGAGAATAACTTTTATTCCTATATTAACCAACAACCGTTTGATTCGATCAAGGAATTTTATTAACAGTTAATTATTCCTTTGTGAGTATGACCCGCCGTTTCGAGATTCTTGGACTTAACGAGTGAAGTGCCGCCGTAGGGTAGGTCAGTTCACAAGATACATCTAGAATCCTTATCCTCTCGGAATCAAAACCTGATATTGACCCAAAATGGACACCATCCGTAGGGGGACGAAAGCAAAGTCGTCTCGAGGTGCCTTTTGAATCTCACTTTTTCAGACTAACAACGGAGATTGCGGGATATACTGTCGTATATCCCTCTCCCACTCACTATTTTGAGATTAAGGTTTCTATTTATAAAATATCTAATATTTTAATTTACCTAGTGTTAATAAATTTATGGCGGCTAAATCATAACTCTTATTTACACTAGTACACTATTAGTGACCTAACCAATTTTAACTCTTAAAATTTATATCACTAATTTCCATTAGTCTCTACTAATTGTATTACTCAATTAAACTAATATAATTCAGTGGTATTAGTGACCTATTATATTTTAACTTTTAAAATACTAGAACACTAATAGGTTTAAAAATTTATAATCCTAAAATGGTCAATATTTATATTAAACTATTTACTTAATCTTAGTGCGTTATAAAATCCAATGGTACGTGGAATTGTATCCCGAGTGCAGACCACATTACCGTCCATTCGGATTCAGTTATGGAATTTATGTCCGGGTTTCCATCCTATATACCAATGGAATTTATTATACACTAATTAAGCCCAATATATTATAATTCAAATTTTAAACCTTAAAACCAATTAATCCAATTAATTATATTTCCATGCATATCATATTCTAATTTAAATATTTTAAATCAGATAAAATCATATTTCATGTCTATAATGATAATGCATCTAAAGCATGTTATGGCATATGAAATGCAAGAGTAGACACCCTAAGCTATATGACATGTTATTCAAACAATTCGAATTAAACATACATATAACAAAAAAAAATTGCATTGACCGAGCTCTTATTTTTCCCTATACTAATCTAATTAGTACAAAAAATACCCAAGGCATCCCTTGGTCTTCAAATCACGCTCCAAGGTGGTGTTGGCTCCTTTTGCGACTTCGGTGCTCCAAGTTACAACAATTGAAATTTTTACAATGGAAAAATAAAATTACAACAATTGTAAAAAATGGCCTTATGGCCTTACATCCCAAAATCAAAACCAACAATAAAATAAGAGCCGGAAAAATTTACGACCAATGTAAAATCCCTTCATCACATGAAAAACAATTATTATTCATCATATGAATATTATTTTATTCCTACTACTTCTAAATATGCAAATCAATATTTATAACTCATAAAAACATATTAAAACAATAACTTTAAATGAAAAAAAGAAGGGTTAAAAATATTTTTCAACCTTGCTCTCGATGCCAATTATAGGAACCGTTTTCCTTGCGTAGCGGAAACGGTTTAGGCACACGGATCAGACTTGAAATTTTTTTTGGCCCTTCCCTTTGAACTACCGAATGGAACCAGTAGGTGCACTGAAATTTTGCTACTGTTTTTGACAAAATTTCAGCCTCGAATCAACCCCAGAACAGTCCCTGAATAGTCCAACAAAAACTGCATTGTTTTGCACCCAATATGCGTCCAATGCACTGCAGAAACAGCCCCTGAATTGCGTGGGCTTAGGCTATTTTTTGGTTTTTATTTTTCACTTGAAAATAGCCCCAACACAGCCCTAAAACATTACAAAATATTCCCAAAAAAAATTGGATTAAAACAAAACCAAATCGAGTTCCGTTTCACCAAGTAAATGGTGGCAGTGAGTAAATCAAAACCTCACTGTTGTGTACTTGTAAGAATAAGATGAAGATGGATATGTTCGATACCACAAGTCTTCCGAGCTATGTCTCGTTACCAATGGAAACTTGTGTGGGCAAGACTCACAAAAACAATCCCTAAACTATTTAGAGATAAAGTCACACTATTTATACATAAAGTTACTAATTTCCAAAATTAACAAACCCTTAGCCTCCCCACCATAGCAACATTCGGCCATTTGGCTTTTTTTCTTTAATTTTGTAACATTAATCCTTTATTACTATAATTTCATAAAGAGCAATTACTCAAACCAATCAAACACCTTCCAAAAATCATTTTTGGAAAATCAAAAATCAAATTTTATATTTATTAAATTGTATAAATAATATAATTTAATAATATGCAATTAATAATCATCAAATAATTATTAAAACTATATACTAACCTTTTAATATATAGTATCAAGTGTGACACATCAATATTATTAATCATATTAATAATATTTATACATATGTGAGTATATAATTAGACTATCCAATTATAATAAATCTGTTATAGTATATCGAGCTAGCACGGGAACCAAATGGACCTACGGTTTTGAGCTCCAATAATCTCGAAATATTAATTAAGCTCTTAATAAATATTCTGAATTATTAACTCCGGCTTATTCCACTAAAAACCTGAAGTTGCACTCTCATTGCCGCAGATGATATATTAAGCCGATCCAAGTCGGTATCCATCGATATAGTCATTACATACGAATTGACCCGTCACGAGTATCTCGTAATTAGAGCCGGGTCATAATATATGTTATAACCGCTCTATTTATTTATACCTTAAGTACCATTGATTCTCTAATGAATAATTTATTCACAACCATTATGAATTTTAATCTTTCTATTCGTAATAGAAAGACTTGAGCGCTCAAACCGTTCAAGTACCCAATCAACCCTTAAGAAAGATATTCCTCTACTTCTCGCAAGAAGGAGTGAACTCCATATCTATGTAAAATATTCCCAGCTATACAACAGACCATATCACCAAAGTGTGTAGCTATTGGTCGGGACTGTTACACCAATCTCACCCTTGTAAATCAAAGGACATAGCCTGTCATGCAAGAGTTCGTAGTACACTCAGGATTAAGATCAATTCATATATGACCATCTAGTAGATTGAAATGACTTTCTTTGTTTAACGGATGTTATAAGAATGTCATTTCTATCTGGGTCTAGTCCTATATGATCACATCATACAAGGTGCCTTCATTCTCATGTCTCTACATGGACGATCCCGGATAAAGGTCGCTATACAAATATAGAATGGACCACAACTATAGATAAACTACAAACAAAGTACATGTTTTGTTTGTTCTCTATGGACTATTTAAGATTACTAACTTCAGACTTAAATCAACTTGTGTATGACATTCATACACTAAGTCCGAAAGCACATAAGTAATCTAGGGTAATCAAGATAATTTATAATATGCGAAATTAAAACAAAGACTTTGATAAATGAATAATGCATCATGTTATTTCAAAACATATAAAACGGTTTACATAATTTGCAGCTCTAGGGCATACATCCAAACAAAATATATCTCAATTTGCTCTGTATTTTACTATTTTCATCCCTAGTTGAATTCATTTAGTCTTGATATTATTTTTGATGGCGTTGGTGCTTGGAGTGCCAATCCGATTTAATATTTTATTATTTATTAATAAAATAACTACATTTTTCATTTCATACCTTATAATGATATTGTCATTATGCGTATTAGATTGATGTATAGATATGCTAAGAATGACATCGACCTTAGAATAATTTTGATATTAGGTGTAAACTATTCTTAAAGTAAATATTTCTAGTCATTGGTTTTAGAATACGGTCGAATTCCTATAACCTAGAAGACTAGCACATGTCGTATATTGGAAATGGAGTTCCAATGGTTTAACCCGATGTACCATGAGTTTTGGAAACTCGTATAGACATGTGGGTATTCGTTGAAGCGAATACTGAATGACTCATATGCGATTCCTAATAGTTGGAAGTACACACCACCGTCAATAGGAATCTCCTCGAGTTGAGTATCATATATAATCCTTTGACTATATGATAGCATTGATTTTGTGTGAGATCCTCCACAATTTGATGCCATGTATGTCAGAAATATTTCATGGTCTGGCCTCTAGATGTTCGTTGGGTATGGACCGATGCACTCAGTAATCAAGTGCGAAGCAAGATATGATTTGTCGGCCCATATGTGTACCATAAGGGGTTTAGGTATCCATGTGAGTTAAGTCACGATTCTTAAAGACTTTGGCCAAAGCCGATCACCTAGGGTGGATCACATCAGTTGTAAAGAATTGTTGACATGTCGACATGAGACGTGCGCCTTGGAAACTTGACGGTATATTCTATGTTTACTAAACACAACTCGGATAACCTACGACGGAAGGATTGTTAAACATATGTGATGACTTTGACTTGTATAGTTCAGAAAGGTCGTTCATGTTCTTCACGAATTCGGAGGTGGCCGAATTGCGTACATATTAGCTAAGCTTATATGACGAACGTGTCTGAACTTAGAGAGTCACAATATAAAATGTACTCGTTGAGCACTTGGGTAGCCGATTAATTTTGATAAAATATATTATTCGATATTATAATTATCAACTAAGATAATCAAGTGTTATTGGATAACATTGATTATTTACTTTGACCTAATTGGATTAATTCAATAATTACACAATGGCTTAATTGTAAAATCATAATCATCTCTACCATTTGAGGATATTATGGTAATTGTAAGTATTTAATAATAGGTGGTTTTGGCTTGATTTAATTGGATTAAATCAAAGTAGCAAACATTTAACTAATTCATTTCCTAATCCTTGGCTTGATTTAATTGGATTAAATTAAAGTGGGAGACAATGGAGATTAGTCACACCTAATTATATATATTTGGACAAATTGGATTAAGCCCACTTAAAAGTTGATTACAACTTTTATTAATTAAAAATTGCATAAGTTTTGCTATAAATAGCAAGCTTTATGAAGGTTTTAAATACAAGTTCAAATACAAGTAAATTCTTAGAGATTAGCCTAAGTTAGAGAAGTGTTTAGAGAAGCTTGTGAGGTCTCTACAACATTTCATATAGGAGAAATCAAGATTGGATCTTGAAGTGAAGCTTGGAAGCATTGGAAACAAGATTGGATTTTGAAGTCAAGCTTGCACACCTTGGAGGTTCTCCAACAATTTCAATAAAGGAGAAGTAGATTGGATCTTACATCAAGCTTACTAGGTAATGTTTGATCTTCTCACAAGCTATGTTTATTTGTGTATTAGATGCATGATCACATAGCTTAATGTTGAATAAGGCTAATCAATTTGTTAGGATACTTTAGAAGTATAAACACAACATGCTTGTAATTAGGTCAAAGATGCTCATGTATGACATGGAATAAATAAATTAGAGTTTGGAACTCTAGATTAAAGCTTAGAGCTATGGCTACCATTCTAGAATCACCTGACCACATTTGGGTGACCTAGAATTATTCACGAGACATTTCTTATTGAGATTCTAATTTGGTTTGTGTATTGGATTCAAAATTTATGCAAGTGTGTATTTAGAATAAATTTATGTTTTTGTAAAAATATTTGATATTTTGAAAAACATGATTTTTAATCTATAACATGTGTTAATGTTGATTTTGAAATTAAAAATTAATTTTGGATGTTTTTGAAGTGTTTAGGATAGACCAGAAGCAATTATGGTAAAATACCATAATTGCTTCAGCTCACTGGAAAGTCATTGAGCTGAAGCTTTGAAAGAAAAAAAAATGATGGTTGGGCGCACTGTTGCGGCGCGTACGCGCTGGGTGCGTAGCATTTTTGTTTTCGTTCGTTCGGGAGCTTCTGGACTCCGATTCAGTCCCATTTTTTTCTTTTACACTCGTAATGGAATATAGTATTTTATTAAATGATTTAAAATTACACCCATACTTGATTTCCATGGGTTAGACCCATTTCCGCTGTTCGGGGCACCGATCCGACCATATGGGTTCCACAACTGCCACAACAATATAACCTATAAAATACACCTAAAACACATCAAAATGCTCATAAATCTTGAAATACACATAAAATATTAAGAATGATGGACGAGAAATATATGTATATTGACTACTCATCACACCCACAAACTTAACATTTTGCTAGTCCTAGAGCAAACAAAATTAAAATAAAATAAACAAACTAAAAATAAATTAACCTAAGCCACTTTTGTAGGGATCATGATTTCATTTAGCATAAGAAAAAAGTCTTTAAACCCCTAGATAGCCCTAGTGGATGAGTTATAGTCTCGTGAGGGCTTACAGCGACGACACCCAAAAATGTCATTCAACATGCACATACAATCATAAAAAATAATAAACCACATAAAACAGTCTTGGTAGTTACACATAATATTGTAGTCAAAGAATGTCTACCAATAAAATCAAAGAGCCTTCAAAGTACCCAACACAATTTAAATCCAAGTTCTTGAATAAGTCATTTAAGCCAGACTCATAGTGTGTGTGTGTGTATGGGTTCGGTCACAGCTCAAATCTTAAATAAGATAACTTGGTGATTTCGTCTCAAAAATTGGGATCTGATGGGTCTAACCAACCTAAATATCTCAAAAGTACTACGTATTTGCCTATTAAGCTCGATATAGTATGACTTCTCTTTTTCTTTATCTTTTGATTCACCTACCTTTTAAGGTAGCATTTCTTCTTATAGTTGTCCAAACACTCGTCCATGGGTCTTTTCATGCTTATCGGTTATAAATGGTTTATCATTTTTTTTTTAAGTATTTTTTCTATTATTTTTAATTTTTTTCAAAAGATCTTTCTTTCTTTCTTTTCCCCCAACCATACCATATATAATAAATAATTACAAACAGAGACAAATATCTAAGCAAACAGTCATTCAACTTCAAACAATTTCTGTAACTAGTCACTTTGTCAACTGCATAGGTTCCTACTGCTAGAAACCTACTTTTAAGTGTTTACGAGTCTAATTTATATCACATACTCAAGGTATCAGATAAAAGTCAATTGGATACTTATCGTTTCTAAGATTTCATCTTAAAGCAAACGAACTCATCATTAGACTTAAACTTCACTACATAGAACTAAAAAAAATCGATTTTTATTTTATTTTTTGAATAAATAAATAGCAGGACTAACACTAACATGCATACACCCCCCAAAATTAAAATATGTATTATCCTCAATGTAAGATGAGCGTAAATAAGAAAAGAGTGAGGAGCAACACTATTATGCATGGAGTTGATCAGGCTTCTGTTGGTTTGAATTTGGCTACGCTGGGTGTATGGGTTGCGCTAGTACATGCATAGATAAACATGCAAACTATTACACAAGTAAATAAAATAAAACAAAAGTAAATAAAATAAAATAAAAATTAAATGTGTGGATTGTCTCCCCGCTAGCGCTAAGTTTAACGATTTCAACTAGACATTCTCTAAAGATCTTTAAATAGGCTTCAATGTGGCTTTAGATGTCCTAGATAGGACATTGTCATGGGCATTAGTCTTCAAGTGCCTCTTCCAAAAATGAGGCGGCAAATAGAAATCTTTTCCACTCAGTGCCCATGCCACATTCTTCAACCTTTTGTGCCATTCTGTCAAGGTTATAGACAATATCTATGATGCTAGCTTCTCTATATTGTGATGTGTCCTATAGTGTCAAAAGATTTTCAATAGGCGCACACTACTACTCTTGCCTAACTCGTTATTCCACCATTTCCCCATATATGCACTTTCGAATTTCTTCGTTTAGCTCTTTATCAGACATTTACGTGATACACGCTTTAAGATTGCTAGTTAAGAGTCAAGAGTAAATACATCTTGAATAAGACCATTTACTATGTTTATCTTAAAGCTCTCATCTTGCTTTTTTGGTGTAGAGGTTATGGTTTGCTCATCTACTTGTACTTCCTCATGACAGACTAAGATAACATTGCCAAATTCTTTCCATTCTCTCTTGGAGTTGTCTTATTTGTTACTTGGGAAAGTTCCTAGTGGCATTCGTTTCGGGTTGTCGGCTAATTCTCTTATTTGGGCTTCCAGTCTTTTTAAGGATGATGCCTGACCTTCGTTTCGGGTTGTCGGCTAATTCTCTTATTTGGGCTTCCAGTCTTTTTAAGGATGATGCCTGACTCTGAAAGAAGACATTAAATTTAGCTTCCCGCTTCTTGAGCATGGCAACAATCCATTCCTCCATAGATGGTTTTAATTCTTGAAAGGATTCTTGGGTTTGTAGTGGATAAAAAGATATAATGGTTCAATGGGATATGCATGACCTTCATTATTGGGCCATATAGAATGCTGATGATCTTGCCACCCTGGATTATAATTGAACGTGCAATGACCACTCGGGTGGTTGCCCCCACATATCTCACATCTCATCATTGTGCTGTGAAAAGCTTGAGCATACATTGCATTATTTCTTTCTGACATCTACTGATAAGTATTGGCTTGGTGAACAGACCTCAGAAAATCAGACTGTTCTCACCAACATTAGGTATATCATAATCTCTTAAAGCTCTTAGTTCTCCCATCGTCCAACGATACTTCATTGTCCAACCACTTGAAATCAAAGAAAAATAAAAAATAAAAAAAGAAAAAATGGAAAATAAGGGTGTTTAGCTAAGCAAATAGAGTGTTATTCTAATATTAGTAAAGAAAAATAAAATAAGTTCATGGTAACGGTGTCGAAAACTTGATCGCGATTTATACTGCACGCAAGTGCACATATCACTCAAGTAATACAGTGACAAAAGTCGGATATCATACCTTCAGATACTTATTATTTCTCTAATCAATATCACGACCAACCTACTTAACTTAACTAAACTATTGGGTGAGAAGAGGAGTGAATAATCTAAAATTAGTTGAAAATAAATAAAGAGCAAACAATAATTTTGGAGAAAAACTTTATGCACGAGAAGAATTTAGGGTTGTAACTAGGGATGGCAATGGGCCGGGCTTTGATAAGCCCGGTCCGAGCCCGGCAAAAAAAATTTAGGCCCGGGCCTGATTTTTTATTATAAAAAAATATAAATATAAAAAGTTTATTATATAAATATATATATTTTATAAATAAAAAATATTTAATTATTTATTTTAATCCCGGGTCGGGCCGGGCCCAAGGTTTTTTCGTTGAGCCCGGCCCGGCCCGGGGCTTTTTTTCCATGTATAGTTGTAACTTCACTTAAGCACACACACGTTGGGTTCATGCATTTTTCATTCAATTGGGTTGTTATTATAAATTATTAACCTAGAACACTAAACTATCTACAAGCCTCTTTCGATGGTAAGGTATAAATACTCAATTTAAATCAAATTCATTAAGATCAGGTTATAATATGGCTACGCATGCCCTACATGTATATTTTATATCATAAATGAAAATCTATTCAAAAGAACTAAATGATCATGCGATATTATTCCCACGTCTAACCCAAATTCCTCCGTCGAGTTCCTATTTTACCAAGACTAATTTATTATTAGCCAGACAAATAAAATAAGCATCAAAACATAGAGAATAATAAATAATAAATAACAAACCCAAAGGAATCAAAATATGTAATTAAATTAATTAAACATGCTTAAGATTCATCACAACCCTTCATGAATGATTTAATTACTCATGATATTCAATAAAAACAAGCTAATCAAGGATACAAAATAAGGACTCATAAAATATAAGCTAAAGAGAAAATGAAAGAAATAATTATTGTTTGCAATCTTCGCTTTCAAACACAGCACTAGTTGAAGCACTCATCCTTACATTGCTCTATGTATTCTTCTACGGTATGAAACTCCAAAATTATGTTATTCGATATTTTTTTGGTATTGGACAAACTAGTACTTATATAAAAGGTCCAGAGGGTATTTCCTCATTAAAAATTGGATGCAGGATGAATTTGGGCTGCATTTGCTGTGTCGCGACGCG
>SKCR01002472.1:0-27638 GCA_019454045.1 Zanthoxylum bungeanum
AGAACGTGAATATTTCCAGGAGAAATGATGGACCATTGCAAAATATTCTAGAAGTGGAAATATTCGATATGTGGGGTATATATTTCATGGGACCCTTTGTTCCATCATTCGGAAACCTGTACATCCTGGTTGCTGTAGAATACGTCTCCAAATGGGTTGAAGAAATCGTATTTCCATCCAATGTTTCAAAAGTGGTGATCAAATTCCTGAAAAAGAATATTTTCACTCGGTTCGGAACACCTCGTGCAATCATCAGTGATGGTGGCTCTCATTTCTGCAACAGATACTTCGATGCACTCCTATCCAAATACGGAGTTACTCACAAGGTTGCCACAACATACCATCCACAGTCAAATGGACAGGTTGAGGTTTCAAACAGGGAAATCAAAAGAATCCTAGAAAGAACCGTTGGATCACAAGGAGGGACTGGTCTACAAAACTAGATGATGCATTATGGGCCTACCGACAGCTTACACAAGACACCCATTGGTATGTACCCATATCGATTGGTGTTTGGGAAAGCGTGTCATCTGCCAGTTGAGCTTGAGCACAAGGCGTACTGGGCACTGAAGAAGTTGAATTTTGATTCACAATATGTAGGAGAGAAAAGACTTCATCAACTCAACGAATTGGAAGAGTTTCGTCTACAGGCTTATGAGAATGCCAGATTATACAAAGAAAAGACAAAGAAATGGCATGACCGAAAAATAGTGCACATACAGTTGGAACCAAGGCAGCAGGTGTTGTTGTACAACTCGAGGCTGAAACTTTTCCCTGGAAAGTTGAAATCTAGGTGGTCAGGTCCTTTTGTGATCACTCAGGTTTTACCTTATGGAGCTATTGAGTTACTGGATCCCAATACCAACAACACATTCAAGGTTAACAGTCAGCGTGTCAAACACTACTGGGGAGAATCATTTGATCGACAAAAAGAAAGTGTCACACTCTCAGATCCAGCCTAACGTTCAAGAAGTCACGTCTAGCTGTCGAAGTTAAACTTAGCGCTCGCAGGAGGCAACCCATGCAATTTGTTTATATATTGTGATTTGGTGTGATTTAATTTGGTGTGTTTAGTTTTTGCAGATTAAGTCATTTCAGGATGAAAGAAGCTCTCGCAAATCTTCACAAGCAATTTCCTTCTCTCCTTAAAAAATCTCTGATGAAAGTCTACAAAGCTCGCTTGGAACGGATGAGGTTACTGACAATCCATGGTCTTCATAATGATATTCGTTAGGTAATTGAAGCACGAGTCCGATTGGCAGGTGAGTCTTCTGACTCTTTTATTTCACATCTATCTGGTTTTGGAAGAAGCACCTATTCAAAGAAACGTAGAGCTAAGCAAATGGGTGTTTGTTACAAATGTGCATGCTGGAATTGCAATACTCGTTTCCATTCTTTAGGAATGGTGTTTGATAATCGCGAAGACAAAATTAAATTCATTAGGGATGGCTTGAATAAGGAGTCTTTAGATGATATATCTTCGACTCTTGAGACGCATCCTAGTGGATATGTTCACATAGCCATTCGCAAATTACATACACAATTTCAAAAACAAGGACAACAGTTAAGTCTCGGGAATCTGACTCAAAAAGACCCTGTTTGCCAATTTATAAGAAAATTGGATGGGAAGCTTGTCCCTGACGCATAGACGTCAATCAAGCCACTACATTTTCTTATAAATATTATATCTCTTTGTCTTTTCCTAAAATTGTAATTTGTTTTGTTGTTTTCTTTTACTTTATCCGACATGATCCAGACCTTTTTGACTATCACGATTTGTTTTACTGTTTAACTAATAATTGTCATTTGGTAGGTACTAGTGCTATTATTTTACTCACCCTTTTTCAGGTGTTATAAATTCAACTCATCATTGCACTTTTGAAGACATCCATAGTAAAACATGGAAGCCACTTCAAGAAGATGAGTTAAAACATCTGTGTGTTTTTCGGTAGTAGGTGTTGGTACTAAACCACAATATGTAGAAGCATCACAATAATTGGGTCGAGTCTTAGCTACAAGGAATATGCACTTAGTATATGGCGGAGGAAATCTTGGACTAATGGGGATCGTTTCAAAGGCTATACAGGATGGCGACAGTCACATTTTGGGAATCATCCCAAAACCTTTGGCAGAGGAAAATCTTATCGGATCATCAAACAGAGATGAACTGATCGTGCCAGTTATGTCTGAACGACTGGTAGAAATGATTAAATGTGCTGATGTTTTTATTACTCTACCAGGTGGTTTGGGCACATTGGAGGAAATTTTTATAGTTCTATCTTGGGAGAACCTGACCATACACCAACGTTGATGGATTACATGATTTTCTTTGTGTGTTTCTTGATGATGCTCGGAGAAATGGGTTCGTTTCAAAACCTATAATAGACCAACTCATAGCCTATGAACCATAAGTTGACCCTATCATTTCAAAGATAAATTGGTCCGAAGACGATCGTGGTAAGAGGCGTCGGGTTAATCTGGATCTTAACTTTTGATTTCCTGTAGAATTTCTGCTAACCAGGTATTATCTTCTAAACTTTTCTTCTACTTTTTAAGACATTGGGGACAATGTCTCATTTAGGTTTGGGGGAGGGAATTAGTTGATCAGTAACTTGTTTTTAGTTTGTGTATTATTTTTATTTTTAGTCCAAAATTTGTCGAAAAATACAAAAAAATTTAAAAATTTTCAAAAATTACAAAAATATTTTGCGTTTTTGTGTTTTTATTTTAAATAGGTGAAATTGGTAAGAGATAGATGTGTAAGGAATTTCCACTCCTGAGACGTATCTCAAACCTATTTCAAAACAAGTTAATTTTTGTTTCTTTCCTTTTGAATTATTTAATTTGTGAATTCTCCATAATACAGATTAAAATGGATCTTCATATGCTCAGTTAGCAGATATTATCAACATGCATAGTAACATACATACATGAGCTATAATTGAAAAGTTTGTAATATTCAGTGCTCTAGTTAATTGGAGGAAGCATCTCAAAAAGCAAGGAGTAAAAAATAAAAAATAAAATAAAAAAAATTCTGAGATCCGAGTTATTAAGTCTGTAAGGGTGTTTTAACACCTAGTGCCCTAAAACCAACTGGTTTGAGAGTCACTAGCCCAAATCTCGCTACATGGATCAAAAGATGCTGCAAAAATATATATATCTGAAGTCTGAGTAATTAAGTCCGTAGGGGTGTCCTAACACCTGGTGCCCTAAAACCAACTGGTTTGGGAGCCACCGGCCCAAAGCTCGCTACATAGACGGAAGGTATTGTATATAAATAAAAAAATCATAATCAAAGAAAAAATCATAAAAATCAGAAAAATTATTCCATTGCTGTAAAAAGGTGTGAATTCTGATAAAACTTTAGAACAAAAATATTACTCTCTTATCAACTGCACTTATGACTGTTGTAGGCAAAAATGAGTTGTTTAATATTTTGTTGGCTGTGTATATGGAGAATGATAAAAATAATCAGAGAATTTACTTATTCAGTAATTTAGAAAGAAAGAAAACAACTAGTAACTTGGAGTAGAAGTTTCACCAGATTAGTCACTAACTTCTTTATTCTCTTTTCACTTGTCTTTTTTCTTTTGTGTGCATTAGTTTCACTACCTTTTTACTTTTGTAAAATGTTTGTGGGTATCATTGCTGTAAACCCTCACGAGACTACAACTCGTCCACTAGGGACTCCTAGGGGCTTAAAGGCTTGTTGCATACGCTAAATGCAACCGTGATCCCTACGAAAGTGGCTTAGTTAATTTATTACGTTATTTTATTTTGAGTTTTGCTCGAGGACTAGCAAAATGTTAGGTTTCGGGGTGTGATGAGTGGTAAATCTATCAATATTTCCCACTCATTTAACCTAATATTTTGTATAGTTTCTTGAGTTTTGTAAATATTTTGATGTGTTTTGTGTTATTTTGTAGATAAATAAAGTTTCAGGACACTCTGGAGGTGATTTGGTGGAAAATAGTGAAAATTGGTCGAAAAGTATATTTTAGTAATTTTTCGCGTCGCGACACCTAACATGCGCCGAACAATGCTAACGTGCGCCGGGTCCTCAAATCAGAATCTAAGAAAAGTTTGACTTTGCTAGTGTGCGCTGTGCCACATGTCACCATCACAACCGATCTGCTAACATGCACGTGCCACGTGTCAGCATCCTACGGTGCCGACAATCGCTATCGCCACGTGTCACTCCACGTCATTACCAAGTCATCGTCCACATCACCAGGTTGACCGAGTGAAACTGCCACGTCATCGCTATGTCATCATCAGCCAATCAGGAAGTGCCACGTGTCGTAATTCTATGGTGCCGACAATCGTTATCGCCACGTCAGCATCAATCATTTGTTGGTTTTCTATAAGGTCCCAAGATCAAACAAGACATGAAAACATGCGTGAATACACCAATGAAGATAGCGGAATACTTACATTGATCGGTTATGTCGATTTGAAGACGAATCAAGGCCAAAAACGTACTGCCTTGTAAGCCCACTGCAGCAGTCCATGCTCACTTTCTTGGCAGTTTCGGGTCTCAAAACGAAGCTCCAAACTCCGTCGGATGAATCCCGCCTCATGGGTGAACCTCCCTACCACCTTCGCAAGACTTGAAAGTGTGCTAGCACTTGAATTTTCACCATGAAAATCCACTTTGCTTCCCTTTGTTGGCCGTTTTTCTGGTTCAAAACCAGTCCCCATTTCAGCTTTGGGCGTGAGAGAAGAGAGAAAAATGAGAGAGAAGAAGTTTTGTATTAAGTTTTAAAAATGATTTACCAAAAATCAATTTATATTTATGCCATAATTCTTATTAAATTAATAATAAAATTATGACACAAAACATGCAATGGCTTAGAGTGTCAAACACTCAAACTCCATGCAATGACATTGAGTGCAATGTACACAATCTACATGCAAAGCATTAGAATGACATGTGTCATGTGGGCCCCACACGTTTCCAAATGAAGTGGGCCCACGTGCACTCACGCGTTCGGGTTCGATATTTCCGAAATACCGAGCTTACGTCGCGACGTTAATTCAATCGAATAATTGCGGCTACGAAATTATATTTACGTCGCTAACGAATTAATTCTAAATTAACTCGTTTGCCCGAATTAAAATCTAATTTTAATTCCGCGTCGAAATCTAATTTCGTCTAATATATCGAATATATTAATACATCGATTAATTCCGAATTAATCGTTCTCTCTCTTTAGACGACATTTTATCCCGGATAAAATATCTCCGTTATTAATCCTAGATTAATTTTCTCTCTCTTCTGTAATCCCAGATTATTCAAGAGTGCGAGTTGTGCGTCATCGGTGGATTATCGGGAAGCGACCCATGAGATCCCCGGATAATCTGGCAGTAAATACGGTCGTCGGAGTATCCGAATCACGTACGTACCAAGTACTACGTTCTACCGATTTACGAGACAAGGTCGACTCCTAGCAAAGCACCAAGTCTACCCAATTCTCCGGACATATCCATTTAAGAATATTAAGATCTGTATCAAGCGTAGTATACTAATGTATTGTGCATATCGGCCCAGTATCGGATAGTCACGTGCTAGGGCTGGGGCTGGATAAGTGTCTGCCCCGTCCGAAACACATATCGGATGTCTGGTAACTAGTCTCTATAATCGGATATTCATGACCTGGTCAATATCACGATTGGATGCGCATCACTTAAGAGCACTAATACCGTATCCTGCGTGACATCATCTCCATTATGACTGGAGTGACACTTCCGTCTTGACATCACATCCAATACACTACGATTCTCAAATACCCGGCAATTGGCGTACACAGAACCGGTTACAGTCCTAGACGACCTCAACTAAAGTATATCGATTGTCGTAAGCATTAGCGATGTAAGTCTCAGGTTAAGACTATACACACCTACCTTGATTTCGGCCTCCCATAGACACATAGTCATAATACCAATGGGATTCCGAGGGGTCTATCCAGAGCGAAGCTGTTTCCCGTACCATCGGTGAAACACGACCTCCTATCGCACTTGCATAAGTATCCAATACTTATATATATGAGAACTATGTCGTTGTGCCCTCACAACGCGCACAAGTGCAATACTAGCCTATTCCGCATTATCGATGTCCAGTCTCGATAATACTACGGCTAGGGATATTTAATGATTAATCCTTCGTGGACTGATACTGTCTCATATCATCTCAATCCAGGAACTAATCATAGGGACCTCTCTTCATTTATATATCTATGGTGATCTAATCACAAATGATGAGAGTGCAATTTCCTTGTTACATAGTTAATTTGCTACAACAACACAATGATCTGTGCAAATAGTGACGCTATGGGTCATTTATCCAACAATCTCCCACTTGGCACATAGCGAGTCACTCAAGTGTCCTACACCGAACTATGTACAGTTCGCTCAAATTGCTGAGGAAAGGTTTTCGTCAGCGGATTTGTCGATTATCGTTTGACGCGATTTAACGATCATCACATCGCCACGATGTATGATCCGAACGAATCAGATGATATAGAAGTATATATCTGGATCGTCGATGAGACCTTTAATTCCTTAGCCTGTGCTGACGCCTAGCTCAGCTGCTAACAGAACTATATCTAATCTAATTAGATTTATTATCGATCCAAATGGCTTCTATTGCTGCCTCAGCTGCAGCAATAATCCGCATTTGTTGTTTATTCGGCAACAGTTATCTTGCTTGGAAGATTTCCAGCTCACTGTCCCGTTATTCAAACTTTATAGTACCGCAGTATTTAATCGTTTGGAAACTTGCTGCTGAGTGATCCCAGTCACTTCAAGTTCTCCTTCTCCATAGTTTAAGATAGCATCTTTAGTTCTCAGAGATACTAACAGATGTTCTTAACTTCAATCCAGTGACTATCACTTGGATTGACCTGATTGTGACTCCATATGCTCGAAGCGTATGAGACACCAATACAAGTACATTTTAAATGTACAATTTCCCAGAGAGTGTTAACAACCAAATCTATCCCAGTAGATCTTTATTCCTTGAATAAAGGTTGTTACTCCCCAGAATTCTACGGAGAATTTCTTATGAAGAATATCTATGAAAGCCAAGCTTTCACCAATTGCTTTATGGGAATTTCACTGTCAGTGCGCTCTCCCACTAACCTCCTTATATACACAAGAATTATTTCGTTTTGAGTCAAATCATAAACCATTATGATTATTTCAAAACGACAGTTCCAAGAACCTTATGCTTGCATCAATCCAAACATGGATCGAATAACCCGCAAACCTTGTTTGTCGGTTATACAAAATCGTCAGGATGTTGTAAACATCCTCCAAAAGGTTTCCTTTTCAGGAAAGCGATTTTGATCTATAACTGACATATTTCATAAATGAAATATATAGTTATTTTCAAGCATTTTCAAAATGGATTTACCATGGCAACAGGTAAAAGGTTGAACCGTTATTACACAATGTTGATAACGATACCTTTCCGTCAAAAGCCT
The DNA here is from genome assembly GCA_019454045.1 of Zanthoxylum bungeanum. Lineage (NCBI taxonomy): Eukaryota > Viridiplantae > Streptophyta > Magnoliopsida > Sapindales > Rutaceae > Zanthoxylum > Zanthoxylum bungeanum. The sequence goes on from SKCR01002472.1 coordinate 7,485, forward strand.
AGCTTTGTACGTTGGTATGTTGCCATCCATGTATGTCTTCCTTGAAGACGTTTAATGTACCATAGGCACAATGCCTTGTGGTACAACAACTAGTATCCAAAATAGTTGTTATACATGGAATCCATTTCGGACTCATGGCACTTTGCCATAACAGGGAGTCGATACCTCGTATCACTTCCTCATAACGTAGTCGGATGGTACACCTCCATAAGATTGACATCTTTATGAGGTTAGATCAGAAACCCATACCCTAGGTTGTTTTCTGACTCTATCCGATCTACGAAGTTCTTGTGTATTTGAAGATTAATGGTATAGATTCATCATAGATGAACTATTTGTGTTCCATTAAGGACTTCGTGCCTGGAACAGTATTACTCCGATTTTCATCGAGTATCACTATCTCCCACTGACCACTGCATATCGGTACCTCTCTCTCTCAGGAAACCGCATGGTGAGCAACAATTAATTGTTCTCATGTGGGATTTATAAGTACTATACTTAAGGTTTCCCTTAGGATAACCTATATTGGCACTTATCCAATTTGGGTCCTTAGTTTGGTATCATCCAAACGCTATGCCTGGCATACCCAAATTATCAGGAATGAGAAACCTCGTTTCTTCCCTGTTCATATCCTATATGATATCTGTCAAACAGATTTATATGGAACCTTATTCTAAATAAGTTTTGCACTGTTAATACATATCCTGTTGAAGGAAATAGTAGCTCAGAGCGACTCGTGATAAACCTTATCATGTCCAACAAAATTCGGTTTTAGTTCAGACACACCGTCTAACTGACGTGTCTCGAGAGGAGTCCTCATCTGAAAGAATACCGTACTCTTTCATGTACGTATGAAACTTACTACTTAAGTATTTTCCATTACGGTCTTACCGTGGCGGAATAACTACTATAGCCGATCTGTTTGTCTACTTCGTGTCGAAACTCTAAAAGTTTTGATTTGTGTTCTTCAAAAGAAACACATAACCACAACGTGATGTCACATCCGTTAAGGTCACGAAATATTCATGTTCACATCTAGCCTAGCTAGATATGGGCCCACTTACTTCACCATGAATAGGGCTAACAGATCGGTGGCCTTTTACTATTACCAAGTAAATAGTATTTTAGGTACTTTACCTAATAAACTAGATTCGTAGACCTTATTTGAATAGTCAAATCAGTCCTAGTACCCACTCTTCAAAAGTGTGGATATACGAGTCTTGTTTAATTGTGTCCCAGACAACAATGCCACAAATAAGTCTCTATTGATCAAATCAATTTGAGCTATTATTTGTCATTTATATGTTTGAGATTTTATTTATATTCAAAATATAAATTATGTTATTTACATCTAATGTATTTATCTCAGTATCATCTTTTATATAAAAACACTTTAGTGTTCTAGAATATAAAGGTTTTATCCGCATCGGATTAAACACTGATATAGAGATAATGTCTCTAGTCAAACTAGTTACATTATAACATTTCCTAATTTAAGTACATACCCAAAGGGTAGTTCCTAAACTTAGGTATCTACGGTCGAAACAACGACTTTCGTCCCGTTTCCAATTCGCAGAGAAATCTCGGCTTGAAGCCAGTATCCAGCTCACAGCGGATTCTGAACGTCAATACATATATGTATTATGTACCACACTAAGTATTTAAAATCCAATTTTAATACTAGTAGTAAACATAACTTTGACAAATATTTTTAAAGTTAGAGCCTCTCCCTATCTTTAATTCCTTCGTGTCTTCCATATCCAAATGGTAGTCACTTTGGGATATGTCAATTATCTTTTCAATATTTCACAAACCTTTGGCCAAGCCTTGGGTTTCGGAATATCGAAATGATGTGCACCTTGTGCAACTTGCCCAATTGCAAACTTTGACTTTTCTCCACTAGATAGTCAATTAATTCTCCAAGAATTATTAATTGCAATTTTAATACTTTTAAATCTAAAGATAGATTTATGTAAGTATATTAATTAAGCACTAAAGTCATCATCACATAAATCTTCCAAAGATTTATGCTCTACTATTTGCTTAATTATGGGCTTAGTCATAATAAGTTATTTTATCAAATAAATTAACCTATTATTTATTCCCAATATGAAAATTAAATCATTTAAAGCATTTAATCCAATGATTATATATTTTAAATATTCAACTTTTCAATTCTTTCTTGATTTCAATAGTCCAACTATTTAATCAATTTAATAAGGTACTATTTATTATAATGATTACAATAATCCAATTATTTAATCAACTATAATTTTAATATTGATTACTATAATCTAATTATAAAATCAACTATCATTTTAATTCAATTATATTGATTACTATAATCCAATTATAAAATCAACTATATATTGAATGAGTTTGTATATAGTCCAACTATATATATATTTAAAACAACATAAAATATTAGTCCAACTAATACTTTTGATTAATATGACGAGTAAAATATAGATGAGCGCGTTTAGCGAGTATTCGAACGAATGTTGCAAATTCAATACTTGCCTCCCACTATTTTTCGTCGAGCCTCTAACCCTCTGTCGAGTACTCGGGAAACCGTGTTTCCTAGTGGGCTAGGATCCCGTTAAATATCACACAATCTTGACTTTGGCCAACAAATTGTATGATAATTAACTAGGTAGATCTCGAAGATCAATTGGATCTCATCCAACTCCTAGATCCAGTAGGTGGACATCCAAGTCCCAAACATATATCTATATATGCCTATACATCGAATGTATACCCTAACCTTTTTCCTCTGAATCAACTAGGCCTTGGCTTTGGCACAACAAACCTAATGATCCCAGTCAAGCGCGGACCCATTGACATGGAAGCTTCGTAATCAATGTCAATGGACAAGAAGTGGTCTTGACTTTGGCCAACAAACCACAACTTGGACACGACACCGATATGGAACAAAGCCTCGTGATTAAAACACATCTTTGACGGACAAGGGCTTGACTTTGGCCAACAACCCCTGCCAATCTCGGATCTTGAGTAAGAATCACTCAATGGAAGGAAAATAAACGCTTGATATAGATTGAGGGATTTTCGCGTGCAAATTGGCTACCAATTTAATTATCTTTGTTAGGTCTCATGATCATACACCATTAAACATGCATTCTAAATACATAATAAAGCGAGTATGAAATAAAATAATAATGATATGCGGATGGATACTTTACACATTGATCCTAGATCAAATCTCTCCCTTTCTCACTCAAGCTAGCACTTGTACTACTTCTACCCGTTACACTACACTTTTAAAGAAACCTCATATACATAGAGGGGAATAGGTGAGAAGAGAATACAAAGAGAAAGAAGGTGATAAGGCTGGACACGCAGGTCCAATTTAATAAATCGAATTTATTACAACAATTTCTAAAATTGCCCACCCGACTAATATCCATCCGATATACATTATTCATTCAACACAACCACGTATTCACACACATAAGCATGCTATCAATCAATCTAATCAAATTAATTAATCTGATAATTAAGTGATCATCCAATGTTCAAACAACGATTTGATTTTGTTCGAGTCAAACTCGTTTTTGCGAATAAGTACTTAAAGTACGAATTCATGAATTAAATTAAACTACATCATTAAATCTAATTTAACATGTATTTAATACTAATTCATTATTCAATTCCAAATTAAATATTACACTTTTATTTAATAAACCTTTTACGATTTAAATTCCAAATCTAATCGTAACGCGTCTCAAAGACCGATTAACGTCCAACGTCAATTCAATTAAAGTCCAATGGGCTTTTGATTGATTTCTTAAGGCGTGGACTTTTGGTCAACTCGGGTCAAACCGATAACCAAAGTCCAATCCGGGATTTACCCCATAAGCCCATAAATCAATCTTGGCCCATTAGGCCCAATTGAACTTTAAAGGTTCATTAAGTGGCATTTGGGCTTTATGGTCAAGGTTTTGGGCCCAATTGGATCCAATCCATTTGGCCTAAACCAAACTTGATAAAATCAAGCCCAATAGGCCCAATTACAATATTAAAGTCCAATTTCCAAAATTAGGCCCAATTAATTAAATATGACAAAATCCAATTCAATTCAATAAAATAAAGTGTATTACATGATTAATCAACTAAATCAATATTTCTAAAACACCATATTAGTCCAATTAATCATGCTTAATTCATTATTACATGTCCAACATACAAATTGAAAAATCAAACCCATTTACATGCTACTAAGCTCTCGGCCAAGGAGGGATTTGTGTCCGATTCGGTTTCAATCCAATCGAACCTACAATCGACATTAAATCACCATCCAATTTAATTACATACACATCCAATGTCATAAAATCAAAAATGCCAAGACAAAAAGGGCATACACATTCGGCCAACACAAGGATTTTGGGGTTTTTGTCCAATTCGAAATCCAATCCAATTCTATTCAAATTAACATCAACCTAAATGATTTCAACTCATCAAATGAATCATAAATCAAAAAATTCCCAAAATCCCCAAATGCTTCAACTTTCGGCCAAGGTTAGATTTTGGGGTTTTTTTGTCCAATTCAAAGTACTATCCAATCGACCTTAAATTAACATCAACACTAGATTCCATTCATCAAATAATCAAATCAAAAAATTTCCAAGAACCCAAAATCATTCACCATTCGGCCAACACTTCCAATTTGGGCAAAATTGATCAATCACATTGTTGAAATGATCAAATCAATCTTCATTAAAGATCATTTAAACATGCCTCATAATCAATTTAACCAAATCATGCTCAAAATCAAAATACCCAATATTAGTCACATATTCGGCCAAGATGCAAAAATTTGGGGAAAATAATTCTAAATCATTTTTCAACAAATTGGTCCAACCAAAATGAAATTAAACATGTTATAAGCATACTTAAACAAACAATTCATTCAAATCATGCTCAACAAACATTTACCCAAATTTTAAACCCTACAAATTTCATGCTTGCAACCTAAGCTCTTGATGCCATTGTTGATAATTTTCTATGGTCCCAAGATCAAACAAGACATGAAAACATGCGTGAATACACCAATGAAGATAGCGGAATACTTACATTGATCGGTTATGTCGATTTGAAGACGAATCAAGGCCAAAAACGTACTGCCTTTGTAAGCCCACTGCAGCAGTCCATGCTCACTTTCTTGGCAGTTTCGGGTCTCAAAACGAAGCTCCAAACTCCGTCGGATGAATCCCGCCTCATGGGTGAACCTCCCTACCACCTTCGCAAGACTTGAAAGTGTGCTAGCACTTGAATTTTCACCATGAAAATCCACTCTTTGCTTCCCTTTTGTGTCACGTTTTTCTGGTTCAAAACCAGTCCCCATTTCAAGCTTTGGGCGTGAGAGAAGAGAGAAAAATGAGAGAGAAGAAGTTTTGTATTAAGTTTTTAAAATGATTTACCAAAAATCAATTTATATTTATGCCATAATTCTTATTAAATTAATAATAAAATTATGACACAAAACATGCAATGGCTTAGAGTGTCAAACACTCAAACTCCATGCAATGACATTGAGTGCAATGTACACAATCTACATGCAAAGCATTAGAATGACATGTGTCATGTGGGCCCCACACGTTTCCAAATGAAAGTGGGCCCACGTGCACTCACGCGTTCGGGTTCGATATTTCGAAATACCGAGCTTACGTCGCGACGTTAATTCAATCGAATAATTGCGGCTACCGAAATTATTATTTACGTCGCTAACGAATTAATTCTAAATTAACTCGTTTGCCCGAATTAAAATCTAATTTTAATTCCGCGTCGAAATCTAATTTCGTCTAATATATCGAATATATTAATACATCGATTAATTCCGAATTAATCGTTCTCTCTCTTTAGATGACATTTTATCCGGATAAAATATCTCCGTTATTAATCCTAGATTAATTTTCTCTCTCTTCTGTATAATCCCAGATTATTCAAGAGTGCGAGTTGTGCGTCATCGGTGGATTATCGGGAAGCGACCCATGAGATCCCCGGATAATCTGGCAGTAAATACGGTCGTCGGAGTATCCGAATCACGTACGTACAAGTACTACGTTCTACCGATTTACGAGACAAGGTCGACTCCTAGCAAAGCACCAAGTCTACCCAATTCTCCGGACATATCCATTTAAGAATATTAAGATCTGTATCAAGCGTAGTATACTAATGTATTGTGCATATCGGCCCAGTATCGGATAGTCACGTGCTAGGGCTGGGGCTGGATAAGTGTCTGCCCCGTCCGAAACACATATCGGATGTCTGGTAACTAGTCTCTATAATCGGATATTCATGACCTGGTCATAATATCACGATTGGATGCGCATCACTTTAAGAGCACTAATACCGTATCCTGCGTGACATCATCTCCATTATGACTGGAGTGACACTTCCGTCTTGACATCACATCCAATACACTACGATTCTCAATATACCCGGCATTGGCGTACACAGAACCGGTTACAGTCCTAGACGACCTCAACTAAAGTATATCGATTGTCGTAAGCATTAGCGATGTAAGTCTCAGGTTAAGACTATACACACTACCTTGATTTCGGCCTCCCATAGACACATCGTCATAATACCAATGGGATTCCGAGGGGTCTATCCAGAGCGAAGCTGTTTCCCGTACCATCGGTGAAACACGACCTCCTATCGCACTTGCATAAGTATCCAAACTTATATATATGAGAACTATGTCGTTGTGCCCTCACAACGCGCACAAGTGCAATACTAGCCTATTCCGCATTATCGATGTCCAGTCTCGATAATACTACGGCTAGGGATATTTAATGATTAATCCTTCGTGGACTGATACTGTCTCATATCATCTAATCCAGGAACTAATCATAGGGAACCTCTCTTCATTTATATATCTATGGTGATCTAATCACAAATGATGAGAGTGCAATTTCCTTATTACATAGTTAATTTGCTACAACAACACGATGATCTGTGCAAATAGTGACGCTATGGGTCATTTTATCCAACATCATTGACTCTCTTATCCCTATCTGATACGTGGCGGATAAGAATCTAGTCGACAAATCACAAGCCGCCACGTGTCACAATAATTGAGCCCCAACCACCTTGCCACGTTTCGCCTTATCACCTTATCCAGAATCTACAGCCGACGAACCAGAGTGTGCCACGTCGACAAAACGGGCGTCGGGACGCGGGCCCCTACTGACCTCTATAAATTGAGCGCGAAATTCCAGTTTCAGTTGTACCATTCTCTCTCATTTCTGGGATGTAAATAGAGAGTCTTCCCTCTAGTTTATTTTAAATTTTAGTTTTGTAATTAATTTAATTACTTTTTGTTTAATAATAGTGTTTTCCTTTCTTTCCTTTTACAGTTTTTACTATTTTTTGCTATGAGGAGGTAACTTCCCCAGTTAGAGTGAAAGGTAATTCTTTTACTATTGCTATTTAGCTTAATCTCCCTTAAATATAATATATTCACTATTTAAAATATTGACTTAAAAAGGATACCGCCAGATTGTTCGGTTGGTAATTCATTTTAATCTGGTTTAAACCTAACTAATCAAGGATACCGCCAGATTAGTCGGTTGGTAATTAAATTTTCTTACCACCTATATGGCAGGTTTATTTTGGTTCTGCCTTAATGGCTGGTTGGACTTAATTTGACTTAATCAGGATACCGCCTCTATTGCTGGTTGGTAATGTTATCACAAGTTTATATATTATATTATGGGAGATATATAAATTAGTTGTAGTAAAAGTAAATCCTTTTACCTTAACATTTTATTTTTTTGTAATTTACTTTTCAGTATTTACTTTACCGCATTTTTACTTTATGTATTTTATTTTCAAGTTTTTACTAGCCCTAGTTATGTGATGTAACTAAATTAGTTATCTGGGGTTGTGATGACTTTTAATATCACTGGTTTATAAGGGGTTAGATTATAGTTTGGGTAATATAAAGATTTATTTATTGAGTCTTAATCTTAATACTTTTTATTTACTGGCCACTAATAAAATTTATCTGGTAAATCTCGCTTGGAATAGATGAGGTACTGACAAATCCATGGTCTTCCTAATGATATTCGTTGGGTAATTGAAGCACGGGTCTGATTGGCAGGTCAGTCTTCTGAATCTTTATTTCACATCTACCTGGTTTTGGAAGAAGCACATATTCAAAGAAACGTAGAGCTAAGCAAATGGGTGTTTGTTACAAATGTGCACGGGAATCTGACTCAAAAGAAAGACAACAGTTAATTCTCGGGAATCTGACTCAAAAAGACCCTGTTTGCCAATTTATAAGAAAATTGGATGGGAAGCTTGTCCCTGACGTATAGATGTCAATCAAGCCGCTACTTTTCTTGTAAATATTATATCTCTTTGTCTTTTCCTAATAATTGTAATTTGTTTTGTTGTTTTCTTTTACTTTATCCGACAGGATCCAGACCTTTTTGACTATCACAATTTGTTTTACTGTTTAACTAATAATTGTTATTTGGCAGGTACTAGTGCTATTATTTTGCTCACCATTTTTCAGGTGTTATAAATTCAATTCATCATTGCACTTTTGAAGACATCCATAGTAAAACATGGAAGCCACTCAAGAAAACGAGTTGAAAACATCTGTGTGTTTTGCGGTAGTAGTGTTGGTACTAAACCACAATACGTAGAAGCAGCACAAGAATTGGGTCGAGTCTTAGCAACAAGGAATATGCACTTAGTATATGGCGGAGGAAATCTTGGACTAATGGGGATCGTTTCAAAGACTGTACAGAAAGAGGACAGTCACATTTTGGGAATCATCACAAAACCTTTGGCAGAGGAGAATCTTATCGGATCATCAAACGGAGATGAACTGATCGTGCCAGGTATGTCTGAACGACTGGTAGAAATGATTAATCGTGCTGATACTTTTATTGCTCTGCCAGGTGGCTTGGGGACATTGGAGGAAATTTTTATAATGCTATCTTGGGTGAACCTGAACATACACCGGAAACCAATTGGGTTGTTTAACGTTGATGGATTTCATGATTTTCTTTGTGTGTTTCTTATGATGCTCGCAGAAATGGATTCGTGTCAAAACCTATGAAAGAACTCATCTTTACTGCCAAAACTGCTCCGGATCTAATAGACCAACTCATAGCCTATGAACCACAAATTGATCCTATCATTTCAAAGATAAATTGGTCTGAAGACTATCGTGGTAAGAGGCGTCGGATTAATCTGGATCTTAACCTTTGATTTCCTATAGAATTTCAGCTAACCAGGTATTATCTTCTTAACTCTTCTTCTACTGTTTAAGACATTGGGGACAATGTCTCATTTAGGTTTGGGGGAGAGAATTATTTTATCAGTACCTTGTTTTTAGTTTGTGTGTTATTTTTATTTTTAGAACAAACTTTTTCGAAAAATACAAAAAAATTGAAAAATTTTGAAAAATTACAAAAATATTTTGCGTTTTTTAGTTTTTATTTTAAATAGGTGAAATTGGTAAGAGATAGCTGTGTAAGGAATTTCCACTCCTGAGACGTATCTCAAACCTATTTCAAAACAAGTTAATTTTTGTTTCTTTCATTTTGAATTATTTAATTTGTGAATTCTCCATAATACAGAATAAAATGGATCTTTATATGATCAGTTAGCAGATATTATCAACATGCATAGTAATATACAGACATGAGCTATAATTGAAAAGTTTGTAATATTCAGTGCTCTAGTTTAATTGGAGGAAGCATCTCAAAAAGCAATTAAGTAAAAAAAATAAAAATAAAAAATCCGAGATCCGAGTTATTAAGTCTGTAAGGGTGTTTTAACACCTAGTGCCGTAAAACCAACTGATTTGGGAGTCACTCGCCCAAAGCTCGCTACATGGATCAAAGATGCTGCAAAAATATATATATCTGAAGTCTGAGTAATTAAGTCTTTAGGGGTGTCCTAAAACCAACTGGTTTGGGAGCCATCGGCCCAAAGCTCGCTACATAGACGGAAGGTATTGTATATAAATAAAAAAATTAATAATAAAAAAAAAATCAGAAAAATCAGAAAAATTATTCCATTGCTGCAAAAAGGTATGAATTCTGATAAAACATTAGAACAAAAATATTACTCTCTTATCAATTGCACTTATGACTGTTGTGGGCAAATATGAGTTGTTTAATATTTTGTTGGCTGTGTATATGGAGAATGATAAAAATAATCGGAGAATTTACTTATTCAGTAATTTAGAAAGAAAGAAAACAACTAGCAACTTGGAGTAACAGTATCACCATATTAGTCACTAACTTCTTTATTCTCTTTTCACTTGTCTTTTTCTTTTGTGTGCATTAGTTTCACTACCTTTTTACTTTTGTAAAATGTTTGTGGGTATCATTGCTGTAAACCCTCACGAGACTACAACTCGTCCACTAGGGACACATAGGGTTTTAAGGGTTGTTGCATACACTAAATGCAACCATGATCCGTACGAAAGTCCCGTAGTTAAATTTTATTATGTTTTTTTATTTTGTGTTTTGCTCGAGGACTAGCAAAATGTTAGGTTTGGGGGTGTGATGAGTGGCAAATCTATCACTATTTCCACTCATTTATCCTAATATTTTGTATAGTTTCTTGACTTTTGTGAATATTTTGATGTGTTTTGTGTAATTTTGTAGATAAATAAAGTTTCAGGATACTCTGGAGGTGATTTGGAGGAAAATAGTGAAAATTGGACGAAAATGGCATTTTGGTAAATTTTCGCGTCGCGACACCTAACGTGCGCCGAACAATGCTAACATGCGCCGGGTCCACAAATCAGAATCTAAGACAAGTTTGAATTTGCTAACGTGCGCTGTGCCACGTGTCACCATCACAGTCGAGCTGCTAACATGCATCGTGCCACGTGTCAGCATCCTACGGTGCCAACAATCGCCATCGCCACGTGTCACTCCATGTCATTACAAGTCATCGTCCACATCACCAAGTTGACCGTGTGAAACTGCCACGTCATCGCCATGTCATCATCAGCCAATCAGGAAGTGCCACGTGTCGCAATTCTATGGTGCCGACAATCGCCATCGCCACGTCAGCGCCACATCAGCATCAATCATTGACTCTCTTATCCCTATCTGATACGTGGCGGATAAGAATCTAGGCGACCAATCACAATCCGCCACGTGTCACAATAATTGAGCCCCAACCATCTTGCCACGTGTCACATTATCACCTTATCCAGAATCTGCAACCGACGAACAAGAGCGTGCCACGTCGACAAAACGGGCGTCGCGATGCGAGATGGGCGTCGCGACGCCGGACCCCTACTGACCCCAATAAATAGAGCGCAAAATTCCAGTTTCAGTTGTACCATTCTCTCTCATCTCTTGGATGTAAATATGGAGTCTTCTCTCTAGTTTCTTTTAGATTATAGTTTGGGTAATATAAAGATTTATTTATTGAGTCTTAATCTTAATGCTTTTTATTTACTGGCCACTAATAAAATTGTTCTGGTAAATCTCCCTTGGAATGGATGAGGTTACTGACAATCCATGGTCTTCCTAATGATATTCGTTGGGTAATTGAAGCACGGGTGCGATTGGCAGGTGAGTCTTCTGACTCTTTTATTTCACATCTACCTGGTTTTGGAAGAAGCACATATTCAAAGAAACATAGAGCTAAGCAAATTGGTGTTTGTTACAAATGTGCACGCTGGAATTGCAATACTCGTTGTCGTTCTTTAGGAATGGTGTTTGATAATCGCGAAGACAAAATTAAATTCATTAGGGATTCGACTCTTGAGACGCATCCTAGTAGATATGTTCACATAGCCATTCACAAATTACATACACAATTTCAAAAAGAAAGACAACAGTTATGTCTCGGGAATCTGACTCAATAAGACCTTGTTTGCCAATTTATAAGAAAATTGGATGGGAAGCTTGTCCCCGATGCATAGACTTCAATCAAGCCAGTACTTTTCTTGTAAATATTATATCTCTTTGTCTTTTCCTAATAATTGAAATTTGTTTTGTTGTTTTGTTTTAATTTATCCGACATGATCCAGACCTTTTTGACTATCACGATTTGTTTTACTGTTTAACTAATAATTGTCATTTGGCAGGTACTAGTGCTATTATTTTACTCACCCTTTTTCAGGTGTTATAAAATAATTGTCATGATTTTCTTTGTGTGTTTCTTTATGATGCTCGGAGAAATGGGTTCGTGTCAATACCTATGAAAGATCTCCTCTTTACTGCCAGAACTGCTCCGGATCTAATAGACCAACTCATAGCCTATGAACCACAAGTTGACCCTATCCTTTCAAAGATAAATTGGTCCGAAGACGATCGTGGTAAGAGGCGTCAGATTAATCTGGATCTTAACCTTTGATTTCCTGTAGAATTTCAGCTAACCAGGTATTATCTTCTAAACTATCTTCTACTGTTTAAGACATTGGGGACAATGTCTCATTTAGGTTTGGGGGAGGGAATTAGTTGATCAGTACCTTGTTCTTAGTTTGTGTGTTATTTTTATTTTTAGTCCAAAATTTTTCGAAAAATACAAAAAAATTGAAATTTTTTTCAAAAATTACAAAATATTTTGCGTTTTTTTGTTTTTATTTTAAATAGGTGAAATTGGTAAGAGATAGCTATGTAAGGAATTTCCACTCCTGAGACGTATCTCAAACCTATTTCAAAACAAGTTAATTTTTATTTCTATCCTTTTGAATTATTTAATTTGTGAATTCTCCATAATATAGATTAAAATGGATCTTCATATGCTCAGTTAGTAGATATTATCAACATGTATAGTAACATACAGACATGAGCTATAATTGAAAAGTTTGTAATATTCAGTGCTCTAGTTTAATTGGAGGAAGCATCTCAAAAAGCAATAGAGTAAAAAAATAAATAAAAAATCTGAGATCCGAGTTATTAAGTCTGTAAGGGTGTTTTAACACCTAGTGCCCTAAAACCAACTGGTTTGCGAGTCACTCGCCCAAATCTCGCTACATGGATCAAAGATGCTGCAAAAATATATATGTCTGAAGTCTGAGTAATTAAGTCCGTAGGGGTTTCCTAACACCTGGTGCCCTAAAACCAACTAGTTTGGGAGCCACCGGTCCAAAGCTCGCTACATAGACGGAAGGTATTGTATATAAATAAAAAAATAATAATAAATGAAAAAATCAGAAAAATAAGAAAAAGTATTCCATTGCTGCAAAAAGGTGTGAATTCTGATAAAACTTTATAACAAAAATATTACTCTCTTATCAACTGCACTTATGACTGTTGTGGGCAAAAATGTGTTGTTTAATAATTTGTTGCCTGTGTATATGGAGAATGATAAAAATAATCGGAGAATTTACTTATTCAGTAATTTAGAAAGAAAGAAAACAACTAGTAACTTGGAGTAGAAGTTTCACCAGATTAGTCACTAACTTCTTTATTCTCTTTTCACTTGTCTTTTTTCTTTTGTGTGCATTAGTTTCACTATCTTTTTACTTTTGTAAAATGTTTGTTGGTATCATTGCTGTAAACCCTCACGAGACTACAACTCGTCCACTAGGGACACCTAGGGGTTTAAAGGCTTTTTGCATACGCTAAATGCAACCGTGATCCCTACGAAACTGGCTTAGTTAAATTTTATTATGTTATTTTATTTTGTGTTTTGATCGAGGATTAGCAAAATGTTAGGTTTGGGGGTGTGATGAGTGGTAAATCTATCAATATTTCCCACTCATTTAACCTAATATTTTGTATAGTTTCTTGAGTTTTGTTAATATTTTGATGTGTTTTGTGTTATTTTGTGTAGATAAATATGTTGGACAAAATGACCCATAGCGTCACTATTGCACAGATCATTGTGTTGTTGTAGCAAATTAACTATGTGACAAGGAAATTGCACTTTCATCATTTGTGATTAGATCACCATAGATATATAAATGAAGAGAGGTCCCTATGATTAGTTCCTGGACTGAGAATGATATGAGACAGTATCAGTCCCCGAAGGATTATCATTAAATATCCCTAGCCGGAGTATTATCGAGACTGGACATCGATAATGCGGAATAGGCTAGTATTGCATTTGTGTGCGTTGTGAGGGCACAACGGCATAGTTCTCATATATATAAGTATTGGATACTTATGCAAGTGCGATAGGAGGTCGTGTTTCACCGATGGTACGGGAAACAGCTTCGCTCTGGATAGACCCTTCGGAATCCCATTGGTATTATGACTATGTGTCTATGGGAGGCCGAAATCAAGGTAGGTGTGTAAAGTCTTAACCTGAGACTTACATCGCTAATACTTACGATAATCGATAGACTTTGGTCTTGGTGGTACAGGGCTTTAATCGGTTCTACGTACACCACTTCTGGGTTTATCAGAGAGTCGTAGTGTATTGGGTGTGATGTCAAGACGGAAGTATCACTTCAGTCATAGTGGAGATGATGTCACGCAAGATACGGTATTAGTGCTCTTAAGTGTTGCGCAACCATCGGGATATTATGACTAGGTCATGCATATCCGATTATAGAGACTAGTTACCAGACATCCGACATGTGCTTCGGACGGGGCAGACACTTATCCAGCCCCAGCCCTAGCACGTGACTATCCGATACTGGAACGATATGCACAATACTACGGTATACTACGCTTGATACAGATTTATATATATTCATGTAAGAATATTTCTGGAGAATTGGGTAGGCATGGCGCTTTGCTAGAAGCCAACCTTGTCTTGTAAATCGGTATAAACGTAGTACGAGGTACTTACGAGTTCGGATAGTCCGACGACCGTATTTACTGCCAACATATCCGGAGATCTCATGGGTCGGTTCCTGATGATTCACCGATGACGTATGACTCACACTTTAATTAATCTGGGATTAATTCGATGAGAGAGAAAATTAATTGGGATTAATTACGGAGATATTTTATCTCGGATAAAATATCGTTAAAGAGAGAGAACGATTAATTTGGAATTAATCGATAAATTAATATATTCGATATATTATAACGAAATTAGATTTCGACGCAGAATTGAAATTAGATTTTAATTCGGGCGAACGAATTAATTTAGAATTAATTCGTTAGCGACGTGAATAGTGAATTCGCTAGGCGTAATCATTTAATTACGACTTGACGAAAATTCGTTAATTTGGAATTAACGAACCCAAGCCCGGGATTGTTTGCGAGCGCATTCGCATTTCGAATTCGAGTGCGGCACGCAAGTCAAATCAAGCGTCAAAATCGCAAGTCACATCAAGCGTCAAATCACATGTCACTTTGAGTGATGTTACATTTGAGTGATTGATGTGAATTGATTTGAGGTGATAGACAAGCATTTAATGCTTTGCTTTTTGAAATAGAAAAAGTAAATGGTTTATTAAATATTTTTGGAAATTATATAAACCTTTTACAATTTTTTATTTTCTAACTCATTCTCTCTCTCCCATTTACGGTATTAGGCTTTTTGAAGCCAAAACTTCTTCATCTTCTCTCTCGGTCTTGACCGATTCTTCTCCTCAATTTTTCTGGTTTGACCGATCAATAAAGGGGAAAGAAATGATCTTGTTGCAAGATCTATGTGCTAGCACACTCATGGAGGAATACAAAGGTGATAGGGAGTGAGTTCGTGAGCTTGGAAGCTTGAAGCTTGGAGCTTCAATGGTGTCCATCAATGGCCGATTCTTGGAGGAGGAAGCAGCCCTCACGCCGAGCAGTCCACCATGTTCGCAGCTCACTGCCGAGCAAGGGAGAGCAGTGCGTTCGTGGTCTTTGTTGCATCTCTACCGATCAATGTGTATGTATTCAACTCGTTTATGCATGATTTATGATCCTTGGGACTTGATTGAAACTCAACAATGGTATCAGAGCCATTTGTGCATAAAACGTTTTTAGGGTTCTTGAGCAAAATTTGGGGCTTTTTGATTTAAGCATGATTTTGACAAATTGTTTGTTTAAGAATGTTTGTATTGAATAACTTAGAGTTATATGTAATCAATTTGAAGAAAAATTAATTGGATTGATTTTCCCCAATTTGCTTATTGTTGGCCAAAACTTTAATTTGGGTAAACTTGATTTTGAGCATGTTTAATGAAATTGGATGAATTAGAATGCTTAAATGTTGTTTAATTGATGATTGATTAGATCAATTTGATGAAAAAGTGTTGGAACAATTTTCCCCAATTTGCTTGTGATGGCCGAAAATATGAACCCTAATATTGTCTTGGATTTTTGATTTTTTGTTCATTGGATGACTTGCAAATCATTTGGGGATGTTGAATTTATGTTTAATTTGGTTCAATTGGATTGAATTTGATTTGGCATAATTTCCCTCTTTGCCGAGACACTTGAAGCATGAAATTGGGTTTGATTTTGATCAAATTATGTTGGACATGATTCATTGATGTTAAGCATGATTAATTGGACAAATTTGATGTTTTGGAAACTTTGATTTGGGTAATTAATAATGTTATACACTTTAGGTAATTTAATTGGGAAATTTGGAATTTTTGGAATTAAATTATTGGGCTTAAAATTGGATTTGGGCTTTTAAAGTTGTTATTGGGTTTATTGGACTTTGTTGTACAAAGTTGGTTTAGGCCAAAATTGGTTGGATCCAATTAGGCCCAAAACCGCTTCCAAAAGGCCCAAATGCGACTAATGAACCTTTAACGTTTATTGGGCCTAATGGGCCTAAATTAATTTATGGGCTTATGGGGTAACTCCCGGATTGGATTTTGGTTATTCGGTTTGACCCGAGTTGACCAAAAGTCCACGCCTCAAGAAATTAATTAAAAGCCCATTGGACTTTAATTAAATTAATTTTGGATATTAATCGGGCTTTGAGACCCGTAACGATTAAATTTGGAATTTAAGTCGTAAAGGTTTATTTTATAAAGTGTAATACACTTTGGTAATTTTCTCTAACGTGCGCCAAACAATGCTAACGTGCGCCGGGTCCACAAATCAGAATATGAGAAAAGTATGACTTTGCTAACGTGCGCCGTGCCACATGTCACCATCACAGCCGATCTTCTAACATGCACCGTGCCACGTGTCAGCATCCTACGGTGCCGACAATCACCATCGCCACGTGTCACTCCACGTCATTACCACGTCATCGTCCATATCACCAGGTTGACCGAGTGAAACTGCCATATCATCGCAATGTCATCATCAGCCAATCAGGAAGTGCCACGTGTCGCAATTCTATGCTGCCGACAATCGTCATCACCACGTGTCGCCACGTCAGCATCAATAATTGACTCTCTTATCCCTATCTGATACATGGCGGATAAGAATCTAGGCGACCAATCACAATCCGCCACGTGTCACAATAATTGAGCCCCAACCATCTTGCCACGTGTCGCCTTATCACCTTATCCAGAATCTGCAGCCGACGAACAAGAGCATGCCACGTCGACAAAACAGGCTTCGCGATGCGAGATGGGCGTCGCGACGCCGGACCCCTACTGACCCCTATAAATAGAGCGCGAAATTCCAGTTTCAGTTGTACCATTCTCTCTCATTTCTTGGATGTAAATATGGAGTCTGCTCTCCAGTTTCTTTTAAATTTTAGTTTTGTAATTAATTTTAATTACTTTTTGTAATAATAGTGTTTTACTTTCTTTACTTTTTACAGTTTTTACTATTGCTATGAGGAGGTAACTTCCCCAGCTAGGGTGAAAGGTAATTCTTTTACAATTGCTATTTAGATTAATCTCCCTTAAATATAATATATTCACTATTTAAATTTTGACTTAAAAATGATACCGCCAGATTGGTCGGTTGGTAATTCATTTTAATCAGGTTTAAACCTGACTAATCAAGGATACCGCCAGATTGGTCGGTTGGTAATTAAATTTTCTTACCGCCTATATGGCTGGTTGGACTTAATTTGACTTAATCAGGATACCGCCTATATGGCTGGTTGGTAATGTTATCACAAGTTTATATATTATATAATGGGAGATATCTAAATTAGTAGTAGTAAAAGTAATTCCTTTTACCTTAACATTTTATTTTATTGTAATTTACTTTTCAGTATTTACTTTACCACATTTTTACTTTATGTATTTTATTTTCAAGTTTTTACTAGCCCTAGTTATGTGTTGTAACTAAATTAGTTATCTGGGGTGTGATGACTTTTAATATCACCGGTTAATAGGGGTTAGATTACAGTTTGGGTAATATAAAGATTTATTTATTGAGTCTTAATCTTAATGCTTTTTATTAACTGGCCACTAATAAAATTGATCTGGTAAATCTGGCTTTGAACGATGATGTTACTGACAATCCATTGTCTTCCTAATGTTATTCGTTGGGTAATTGAAGCACGAGTCCGATTGGCAGGTGAGTCTTCTGACTATTTTATTTCACATCTACCTGGTTTTGGAAGAAGCACTTATTCAAAGAAACGTAGAGCTAAGCAAATGGGTGTTTGTTACAAATGTGCACGCTGCAATTGCAATACTCATTGTCGTTCTTAGGAATGGTGTTTGATAATCGCAAAGACAAAATTAAATTCATTAGGGATTGCTTGAGTGAGAAGTCTTTAGATGATATATCTTCGACTCTTGAGACGCATCCTAGTGGATATGTTCACATAGCCATTCGCAAATTACATACACAATTTCAAAAACAAAGACAACAGTTAAGTCTCGGGAATCTGACTCAAAAAGACCTTGTTTGCAAATTTATAAGAAAATTGGATGGGAAGCTGTCCCTGACGCATATACGTCAATCAAGCCGCTACTTTTCTTGTAATATTATATCTTTGTCTTTTCCTATATTGTAATTGTTTTGTCTTTTCTTTATCAATAATTGTAATTTGTTGTTTTGTTGTTTTCTTTCCTTTCTTTTTTATCCGACCGTTCTGACTCACCTGCACGATTTGTTTTACTGTTTAACTAATAATTGACATTTGGCAGGTACTAGTGCTATTATTTTAACTCACCCTTTTTCAGGTGTTATAAATTCAACTTATAATTGCACTTTTGAAGACATCCATAGTAAAACATGGAAGCCACTTCAAGAAGGGCTTTATTTCTCTGGCTTCGTTCCCGAACTGTGCAAAGATAGGGCTTTATTCCCCTGGGCCTTGTTCCCGAATTGCTTTAAAAGTGGGCTTTATTCCTTAGGCTTTATTCCCGAGCTGTGTTAAGATATAACTTTATTCCCTTGGGCCTTGTTCCCGAACTGTGTTAAAAGTTGGCTTTATTCCCCTGGGCTGTATTCCCGAACTATGTTGAGAGAGAGCTTTATTCTCCTGGGCTGTATTCCTGAACTGTGCTGAATGTGGGCTTTATCCCTGATCTGAGCTGACTGTGGGCTTTATCCCTGATCTGAGCTGACTGTGGGCTTTGTTCCTGAATTGTACTTGAAAGAGTTCAATCAAAGTCCCAAGGATCACAAACAATGCATAAAAATCACATATGAACACATCAATGGAGATGGCGGAATCAACTCACATTGAATTCGGTTTTGATGATGGATGAAGAACAAGATGCGTTTTTGAGCTCCCTCCAAGCTCGGCAATGGCTTCCAATGCAGTGGGCTGTGCGTTTGGACTGGTTTGGCTTCCTCCATGTTCGGCCATTGAAGACCACCATTGAAGCCCAAGCTTCAAGCTTCCATGCTCAAGAAGACACTTCCCTATCACCTATGTATGCCCTAAGTGTGTGCTAGCACATCCTCTTCATTTGCTTCTCAAAATCGGTCTACCAAACTAAATGAAAGAAAATCGGCACCATGCCGTGAAGTGGAAGAGAAGAAGAAGAGGGAAAAGAGAGGAAGGAAGAGACCGTGTACTGTACCCTTGTGAGAGAGAAAAAGTATCTAATATATATATTTTATTTTTTTACCAAGTAAATAAATAAAACAGATATATATCTTATTTTTAATTCTAAAGTCAAAAATAAAAAGCAATAATGCTTTCCATCATTTCAACTTTTACTTAAGTCACATCACATCACTTTAATAAAGTGACATGTTGTCAAGTCACATCACTCAAAGTGACAATTGATTTGACAATTGACGCGACTAGCGATTTGACGCTTGATGTGACTTGCGTGCCGCACTCGAATTCGAAATGCGAACGCGCTCGCAATCACTCTCGGGCTCGGGTTCGCTAATTCCAAATTAACGAATTTTCCGTCGCGTCGTAATT
>SKCR01002473.1:0-27388 GCA_019454045.1 Zanthoxylum bungeanum
ACTGACATTCGTTGGAGGTATTGAAGCACGGGTCCGATTGGCAGGTGAGTCTTCTGACTCTTTTATTTCACATCTGCGTGGCTTAGGAAAGAGCACATATGCTAAAAAGAGAATAGCCAAAAGAATGTGTGTTTGTTATAATGTGCTCGTATGTTTTGTAATACTCGTTGTCGTTCTTTAGGAATGGGTCTGATAACCACGAAGATAAGATTAATTTCATTAGGGATGGCTTGAGTAAGGATTCTTTGGATGACATATCTAAAACTCTTGAGACACATCCAAGTGGATGTGTGTATCATGAAATTCGCATGTTATATGCACAATTCCAAAAGGAAAGACAACTGTTAAGTCTCAGGAATCTGACTCAAAAAAACCCTGTTTGCCAATTTATAAGGAAATTGGATGGGAAGCTTGTCCCTGACGCATAGACGTCAATCAAGCCGCTACTTTTCTTGTAAATATTATATCTCTTTGTCTTTTCCTGATAATTATGATTTGTTTTGTTGTTTTCTTTTGTTTTCTCCGACATGATCCAGACCTTTTTGACTATCACGATATTATTTTGCTACTAATCGTCCTTTGGAAGATACTTGTGCTATTTTTACTCACCCTTTTCAGGTATTATAAATTCAACTCATCATTGCACTTTTGAAGACATCCAGAGTAAAACATGGAAGCCACTTCAAGAAGACAAGTTGAAAACAACTGTGTGTTTTGCGCTAGTAGTGTTGGTACTAAACCACAATACGTAGAAGCAACACAAGAATTGGGTCGAGTCTTAGCTGACAAGAAGAAAATATGCACTTAGTATATGGTGGAGGCAATCTTGGACTTATCGGGATCGTTTCAAAGGCCGTACAGGAATGAGGCAGTCACGTTTTGGGAATCATCCCAAAACCCTTGGCAGAGGTAAATCTTATTGAACTATCAAACAGAGAGGAACTGATCGTGCCAGGCATGTCTGAACGTTTGGTAGAAATTATTAATCGTGCTGATGCTTTTATTGCTTTGCCAGGTGGCTTGGGTACATTGGAGGGAATATTTATAGTGCTATCTTGGGCGAACTTGAACATACACCAGAAACCAATTGGGTTGTTTAACGTTGATGGATTTTATGATTTTCTTTATGTGTTTCTTGATTATGCCCGGAGAAATGGGTTCGTGTCAAAACCTTTAAAAGAACTCCTCTTCACTGCCAGAACTGCTCCGGATCTAATTGACCAAATCTTAGCCTATGAACCACAATTGACCCTATCCTTTCAAAGATAAATTGGTCTGAGAATGATCGTGGTAAGAGGGTCGGATTAATCTGGATCTTAACCTTTAATTTCCTGTAGAATTTCAGCTAACCAGGTATTATCTTCTAAACTCTTCTTCTATATTTAAGACATTGGGGACAATGTCTCATTTAGGTTTGGGGGAGGGAATTAGTTGATTAATATCTTGTTTTTTAGTTGTGAGTCGTTTTTATTTTTAGTCCAAAATTTTTCGAAAAATACAAAAAATTGAAAATTACAAAAATATTTGCGTTTTTGTGTTTTTATTTTGACTAAAAAGGTGAAATTGGTAAGAGATAACTAAGTAATGAGTTTTCACTCCTTAGACGTATCTCAAACCTAATTCGGAACAAGTTAATTTTTGTTTATTTCCTTTTGAATTATTTAATTTGTGAATTCTCCATAATACTGACTAAAAAAGATCTTCATATGCTCAGTTAGTAGATATTATCACATGCATAGTAACATACAGACATGAGTTGTAATTGAAAAGTTTATAATATATAGTGCTCTAGTTTAATTGGAGAAAGCATCTCAAAAAGTGATGGAGTAAAAAAAAAAAAAAACGTCTGAGATCCGAGTTATTAAGTTTGTAAGGGTGTTTTAACACCTAGTGCCCTAAAGTCAACTGGTTTGGGAGTCACTGGCCCAAAGCTCTCTACATGGATCAAGGATGTTGCAAATATATATATATATATCTGAAGTCTGAGTAATTAAGTCCGTATGGGTGTCTTAACACCTATTGCCCTAAAGCCAACTGTTTGGGAGCCACCGACCCAACACTCGCTACATAGATGGAAGATATTGTATAAAATAAAAAAATCAAAAATCAAAGAAAAAAAATCAGAAAAATTATTCCATTGCTGCAAAAAGATGTGAATTCTGATAAAACTTTAGGACAAAAATATTACTCTCTTATCAACTACACTTGTGACTGTTGTGGGAAAAAATGAGTTGATTAATATTTTGTCGACTGTGTATATGGAGAATGGTAAAAATAATCGGAGAATTTACTTATTCGGTAATTTAGAATGAAACAAAACAACTATTGACTTGGAGTAGAAGTTTCACCTGATTAGTCACTAACTTCTTTATTCTCTTTTCTCTTGTCTTTTTGCTTTTATGTGCATTATTTTTATTATCTTTTTACTTTTTTAAAACATTTGTGGGTATCGTTGCTGTAAGCCCTCACGAGACTATACCACTAGGGACACCTAGGGGTTTAAAGGCTTGTTGCATATGCTAAATGCAACCGTGATCCCTACGAAAATGGCTTAGTTTAATTATAATTGTTTCTTGTATTTTATTTTGTTGTTTTGTTTAATAACTAGCAAAATGTTAGGTTTGGGGGTGTGATGAGCGGAAAATATATCAATTTTTACCGCCCCTTTAACTTAATATTTTGTTTAGTTTCTCGGATTTGATGAACGTTTTGATGTTTTTTTAGTTTATTTTGTAGATAAAATAATATCGGGTCTCAATGAAATCATTTAGGATGAATATGGGTCAAATAAGGGAATTATTGGACTTGATATTTTAATTTTGGAGATTGGAAACTTGAAAGGGGTTTTTGACAAAGTGCAGTTTTGGAAATTCCAAGTTTGCACATCTGTCGTATTTTGAGCATAACCTTTTACTCTGATATCGGATTGAGCTGATTCAAGTCCCAGATTAAAGAAGACTCAAAGAGCTACAACTTTGAAATACAAAATATTTTCGAATTCTGAAGCTTTCATGACCGAAATTGATGAACCATCCAGAATGTGTGTGTGTTAATTATTAAAGTCATTTTCAATCATTTTCAAAGCAAAAAATAAATTAATAAAAAATAATAAAATTATCAAATCATCACCAAACATGATAAGCAATTAGTGTAGCAATTAATAATGGATTGGTGGAGTAATTAGTAGAGAAATTAATAATGGATTTGGTGGAGAATTTGATGGATGATTTGATGGAGGCAAAATTTTGCTTATAAATACCATCATTTGTAAAATTCATACTTTCTTCTTTGAAATTCCTAAAGAATAAATAAGAAGATTGTATATTGTTTGTTTATTTACAGCTTTAGTAATTAATTTCCGCTTTCGCACTTTCTTTTCTTTATTTTTCAGTTTTTACTTTCCGCAATTTACTTTTACGCACAATCCTTTCATTCTTTACTTTTGCAGTTTTTATTTTTCAAGCATTGAGGAGGTAATTCCCCGTTGGGGGTGAAAGGTAAAGCTTTTATTATTGCTATTTAGATTAATCTCCCTTAATTATAATATATAAACTATTTAAAACTTGACTTAATGAGGATACCGCTATATGGGCCGGTTGGTAATTAATTATAAAATTGGTTTTAACCTGACTAAGTATGGATACCGTCTGGTTGGTCGGTTGGTAATTAATTATTAAGTTGACTTAATCAGGATACCGTCTTTATGGCTGGTTGATAATTATCACGTAAAGTTAATATATTATATTAAGGGAGATATCTAAAATAGTAGTAAAAAAAATTGATCCTCTAACCCAACATTTTCTTTTATTGTACTTTTACTTTATTTAATTTCAGTAATTTACTTTTCAGAAATTTATTCTTCAGCAATTTACTTTCAGTAATTTACTTTTATTTTATTTTATTTTATTTTTTTACTTTTTACTTTTTACTTTTTACTTTTACTTTTTACTTTTTTTCATTTTCAGCAATTTACTTTTCAGTATTTAATTTTCAGTATTTTACTTTATGTCTTTTATTTTATTTAAATTTTTACTACCCGTAAATATGTGTCGTAACTAAGTCAGTTATCTGGGGTTGTGATGAAATCTAATATCACCGGTTTATAAGGGGTTAGATTATAGTTTGGGTAATATAAAGATTTATTTATTGAGTCTTAATCTTAATGCTTTTTCATTAACTGGCCATTAATAAAATTGATCTGGTAAATCTAAAATGAACTAGACATAGGGATTTTAGGTTTCAGCTTTAGACTTAATAGCCCACGATCTTCCTTGAGGATAGATAACCCTTTAATAGATTTCCTTACAGGATAGACATATACCTGTCGGGCGGGGGTAGCCATAATTGGAACTTAAACTTAATGAATCCAGATAATTTGGTTGACATAGAAATATGGTTCAATTGGGTTAAACTGGGTATTTGTGTCTGACCATCGACAGAGGCTTATATATATTTAGTGTTCCAGGTTAATAAATCAATATTATACCCAACTTTAAGATAACCACTTCATCTTTAAAATGATATTGGAAAAAATCACAACCCTAGATAGTTTTTAATATTGAATTTTCTTAAAACCTACTTTCGAATAATTTTATTTACTTGTTTTTTTAAATTTAGAATCGTCACCATTTCAAATCAATCAAACAACCTGTTAGATACTAGTAATCATTTGACCTCATAAAATTAATAGCTTAGGTATTAAGTCCTCGTGGGATCGATACTTTTTATACTACTTGAACGATACGTGCGCTTGCGTTATACGCGTGTGTAAGCACCGGTCATAGACCAACATACTAAGCCCATGCGCACTATATCATCAATACACAAGCAAGTAACGTGCGGAAAGTAAAAGACAGAATACAAAATGCGAATAATAAACAAACAAGATAAAATAAAGATGTGCTGTTTGCTCAAGTGGTACGTGGAGTTGTTTTCCAAGTACAGACCGCACTACCGTCCATTCGGATTCGGCTACGGAATTTACGTCTGGGTTTCCATCCTATATACCACAAGAGACGACACATTTTCCCATCCATTCAAAGGCCACAACATGCATCCACAAGCGACTCTCATGCGAAGGAAATAAATAAAACAATTAAAGGATGAATGAAAATAAATAAGAAAAGTGCCCTCAGGTCTAACCTTTTAAATCGTCTCTCGGAAGTACGGTACACGGTCTTCGGAAGGGTTGATGCTCCGCAACTCCTCCGGTTCACTGGTTCAACATTTTCCCTCGCTGTTTCGCTGTTTAGGCTGCTGTTTTTACCCCGTTTTGCTACTGTTTTACTGCTGTTTTTTAGTCACTGTTTTGGCTGTATTAAGGGACTGTTTTTGCGGTTTCTAAGGGGATTAGGGCTGCTATTTTCACTCCGTTTTGCTGTTGTTTTAAGGGTATTTTATGGTGCAGTTTGTGGTAAAAACTGGACAGTTTCTGGTCAGTTTCAGAGGCAGATTTCAGGAGCAGGTCAGAGGCTGTTCGAGGGTGATGTGCGGCAGTTTGGAGGGGGGCTTTGTTTGCATTAAGATTGGCTGGTTAAGGGGCTTTGTTTGCGTGAAGGTTGGCTGGTAAAATGGGGTTTATGACGTTAAGTTTGGCTGGTTAGAGGGCTTTGTTTGCGTTAAGGGGCAGTGTAAGGGCTTACGTGCATGGGCGAATGGCTTTGTGTTGATGCGTAGAGGGCTACGTGTGAGTGGGATGCTTCACGTGGAGAGGGCAATGTCGTGATGGTTTGCTGGAAGCAGGGGCAGTGTGAGGGCTTATGGCTTGCGTGAGGCAGTGTGTGTTGCTACGTCAGTGGGATAGTATGAATGAGAGGGGCGTGAGGTCTAGGGTTTATTGTTTTTGTGTTGTTGAATTGAGTTGAGATTGGGGGTGCATGAGCTGATAGGGCTTCTTTCTTCTGTTTGTGTTTTTTTGTCGTGAGAGTGGATAGCTAGGAGAGGGTGAGGGTTGAATTTGTGTCTCTTTTATAGACAAAGGCTAGGGTGAATCCTTGTTTGAAAAGGAATGAGATTTGTTAATAAAGGTGATATATTTTTAATTAGTATTACACAAGGAATGCATCTAGTTAATTAAGGACATGATTTGGCTTAATTAGGAAGATCATATATTTGATTTAATTTAATTAGGTATGAGATTTGTTTCATTTAGGTAGGTAAGTGATTATTTAGATTTTATTTTCTTTGTTTTAATTTCATCATGTGTTAAATATGTGTTTTATTATTTTGGATGAGATATAATTGGGTTTTGGGCGTGTGGGCTTCTTCCTTGGGCGTGTGGGCTTGGCTTTGTGGGCGTGTGGGCTTGGTGTGTATTTCAAGGGTTTTGGGCCAAGGTTAAATGGTTTGCGGGGTTTTTTGGCTAAAGGTGTTTTAGAATGGAGGTCCAACAAGCAAGCCCGGAGCTAAACAAGCGAACTAAATCCAACAAAAATGCCAATTTCAGACTTTTCCCCTTCCGACGTCCGTTTCCCGCGACTTCCGTGACTTAAAAGGTAGTGTCTCCAAATGAGACTCATCATAGGGACTTACATGCAAAATGCAGTGCCTACAAAATATTTTACTAATCCATTTCCTAATCATTGGCTTGATTTAATTGGATTTAGTTAAAATGGGAGACAATGGAGATTAGTCACACCTAATTATACATATTTGGACAAATTAGATTAAGCCCACTTAGAAGTTGATTGTAACTTTTATTAATTAAAAATTGCCTAAGTTTTGCTATAAATAGCAAGCTTTAGGAAGGTTTTAATTACAAGAAAATTAATAAGCATAAGCAAATTCTTAGAGAGATTAGCCTAAGTTAGAGAAATATTTAGAGAAGCCTGTGAGGTCTCTACAACATTTCATCTAGGAGAAATCAAGATTGGATCTTGAAGTGAAGCTTGGAAGCATTGGAAACAAGATTGGATCTTGAAGTCAAGCTTCCACACCTTGGAGGTTTTCCAACAATTTCAACAAATGAGAGGTAGATTGGATCTTACATCAAGCTAACTAGGTAAAGTTTTATCTTCTCCTAAGCTATGTTTATTTGTGTATTAGATGCATGATCACATAGCTTAATGTTGGATAATGCTAATCAACTGTGTTATGATACTTTAGAAGTATAAATACAACATGCTTATAATTTAGGTCAAAGATGTTCATGTTGGACATGGAACAATGAATAAGCGTTTGGAACTCTAGATTAAAACTTAGAGCTATGGCTACCATTCTAAAATCACTTGACCACCTTTGGGTGACCTAGAATTGTTC
Source organism: Zanthoxylum bungeanum (assembly GCA_019454045.1). NCBI lineage: Eukaryota > Viridiplantae > Streptophyta > Magnoliopsida > Sapindales > Rutaceae > Zanthoxylum > Zanthoxylum bungeanum. Next base: position 7,258 of record SKCR01002473.1, read on the forward strand.
ACGAGACATTTCTTATTGGATTCTAATTTGGTTTGTGTATTGGATTCAAAATTTACGCAAGTGCGTATTAAAAATAAATTTATGTTTTTGTAAAAATATTTGATATTTTGAAAAACTTGATTTTTATTCTATAACATGTGTTAATGTTGGTTTTGAAATTAAAAATTAATTTTTGGTGTTTTTGAAGTATTTAGTGAAGACCGGAAGCAATTAGGGTAAAATACCCTAATTGCTTCAGCTCACTGGAAAGTCAGTGAGCTGAAGCTTTGAAAGAAAAAAAATTACTGGCTGGGCGCACTGTGTGCACGCAAACTATAGCATGCAGTGCGCGCAAAGTGCTCATGCGCACTGTAGCGCACGCGTACGAGCTAGTGTGTAATATTTTTGTTTTCGTTCGTTCGGGAGCTTCCGGACTCCGATTCAGTCCTGGTTTTTTCCTATACATTCGTAATGGAATATAGTATTTCATTAAATGATTTAAAATTACATCCATACTTGACTTCCATGGTTTTAGACCCATTTCCGCTGCCCAGGGCACCGATCCGACCCTATGGGTTCTACAACTGCCCCAACAAAATGGTATCAGTAGCAAATGCTTAACTACACAATACATGTTTTTAAATCTATGTCATGGTACTTTTAATTTAATTATGCATAAGACATATTGGATATATATTGCATGTTTGAAATTAAAACTTTGACCTAATTAAGTTAATGACTTGATTGTCATAAATCTCTCATGATTAGGTGATTACTTTAATTAAGTAATAGTATTAATAATGTTGGAGAATTATTTGATGGTCCGTCTTGCAATACAGAGATGAATGAGTTCTTACTACTTATATCCAATATCGTCATTAGTTTCAGGGTATAAGTGCTCGGAACGTAGGTCACTCCGGTAAAACATTAGATGTAGCGTGATGAGTTAACGTAGTCACCCAATATCGTCATTAGTGTGAGGGTGTACATACGAAGTTCATTAGTACACATTGACAAGTATACACCTATAATACGTCTTAATCCAATATCATCATTAGTGTGAGGATAAGAAACAGTTCAAGACCAAACCAGGAGTCACATGGAGTGATTGACCTTGGGGCTCTACCTAATGAGTTTACAAAGGCCAATATCGTCATTAGTGTGAGGCTGGAGTAAATGTCATGGGATCTACTTCCCGCTATGAAATTTTGATAGTCAAATTTCTATTTTTCCGTTAAGGGAGATTACAGAATTACGTAAAGGAGTGGGATGACACTAATAGATTTAAAATTTCATAATCAATTAGTGTTATCACTTTTGAAATGAAAAATGTTCTGCTACTACTAAAAAATTTTGTCTTGTAGATGGCTGCCACTAATCCATTAATAAAACTTTTGGATTCCAATAAGCTAAAAGGAGCCGAGAACTATTTCGAATGGGAAATGAACATACGTCTTGTCTTGGAGTATGAAAAGTTGACTTATGTCTCGATCAATCCACTGCCTGTTGATATCAATCCTGACTCTACTCTAGAAGAGCGATAAACTTTTGATAGATGGAAGGATGATAACCTGAAGGTGAAATCCTACATCTTGGGATTGATTGTTCTAGATTTGCTGAGATAGTACATTGAAGTACCAGATGCTTGGAGCATCATGGGAACACTCAAGGAGTTGTTCGAGGCAAATCAAGAGATGAAACTTTATCGAAGGTCTAAGGAATTGTTCCGTGCTGAACTCAAGGAGGGAGGAGCTGTCAGCACTCATGTTTTGAACATGATCGACCAGATTCAATATCTGGAACGACAGGGCATTGTGTTTGATGAACGGCTGGGCTGTAATTTCATTCTGTCTTCTTTGTCTTGTTCTTATGCTGGTTTTGTATTAAATTTCAATATGCATTTGATGCAAGCCACATACAAAGAACTTCATAACATGCTACGCACAGCGGAGCAAGATTTGAAGAAAGGCAACCCCACACTATATCTCCATGGTGGAGCTGGCTCTTCAAAGACTTCTGGGAAGTCAAAGAAAATCAAGATGTGGAAGAATAATATATCAAAGAAAAACTCCAAGAAGCGATAAGGCGCAAAACCTAAAGTAGCTCGTGACCAATGTCTACAATGCAAGAAGTCTGGACATTGGAAGAATGACTGTCCAGAGCTTAAAGGAAAATCAGGACCCTCAGGTACGCTTTGTATTTTTCCAATTATTGACATCTCATTAGCCTTAGATGAAAATAGTGGATGGGTGTTAGACACTGGCAGTCCTACTCATATTTTCAATTCCCTGCAGGAAATGAGGGTTAAAAGAAGGCTAAATAAAGGGGAGATCCAGCTTAAAGTTGGCAATGGTGAGACATTGGATGTCAAGGCAATAAGAACTGTTGTTCTAGATCTCCCAAATGGATGTAAATTAGATTTGCATGACTGTTATTATGTTCCCTCAATTATCAGACAAATAATATCACTGTCAATATTAGATAAAGAGGGATATAAAATAAACATTAAAGATGAAACTTTATGTTTGTATTATAAAGAAAATTTATTGAAATGTGAATGTTCTTTATCAAACGGTCACTATATTTTGGAAACATGTAGAGATGTATTTAATATAAAGAAAAATACAAGTAGAAAGTCTGAACTAAATAATACTGAATTATGGCATATGAGATTGGGCCACATAGGTGTTAGACGTCTATCCAAATTGGTAAAGGATGGTTTGATTAAAAATCTGACCTTAGATCCTTATCTGATTTGTGAGTCATGTATCCAAGAAAAGATGACAAAAGCCCCATTTCAAGGTGTTGGACACCGTGCCGGAGATTTACTGGAGCTAATACACAGCGATATGTGTGGTCCATTAAATCATGCCGCTCAAGATGGTTCAACATACTTTGTAACTTTCACAGATGACAAGTCTAGATATGATATGTCTATCTGATGAAACATAAGTCGGAAACATTTGACAAGTTCAAAATATTCTGAAACGAAGTAGAAAAATAAACCAGTAAATTCATCAAATGCCTTAGATCAGATCGAGCCGGTGAATACATGAGTGAAGAATTCAGAAATTATTTCAGGGAGAATGGAATTCTCGCCCAATATAGCCCACCAGGAACACCTCAACATAATGGAGTATCTGAGCGTAGAAATCGTACTTTATTGGATATGGTGCGAACGATGATAAGCTATACAAATTTTCCTTATTACCTTTGGGGTTACGCTTTACAAACTGCTGCCTACATACTTAATAGGGTTCCATCGAAAGCTGTTTCTACTACCCTCTATCAGATATGGTTCGGTAGAAATGCAAGTCTTAGAAATTTAAAGATTTGGGGTTGTCCTGCATACGTTAGAATTATGCAGCGGGATAAATTAGCACCCAGAGGGTATAAATATAGGTTCGTTGGATATCCTGATAATTCCATGGGATATCAATTCTACGATTTTGAGAAACGAAATGTATTTGTTGTTCGCTTTGTAAATTTTCTTGAAAAGCAATTTTTGAGAGAAAGTGCGAATTGTAGAGAGATTAAACTTGATGAGTTATCTCAATATTAAGGAACCTGAGATGGAACCAGAGATCCAACTAGGTGAAATATCTACAACACATGTTCTACATAAGTCGATTAGGATATCAAGGCCCCATGAGAGACTGTTTTTAACATATGATGTGAGCCTTGATGTTCTCTTCTTGGAGGAAACAGATCCGACTACGTATAAAGAAACGATATTGGATATCGATTCGGGAAAATGGCAGGAAGCCATGAAATTCAAAATGGATTCAATGCATGCCAATCAAGTCTGGGACTTAGTTGAACTTCATGAATGAGTTAAACCTATTGGCTGTAAAAGGGTTTACAAAAGGAAGCGAGAGCCCGATGGAAAGGTGGAAACCTTTCAGGCCCGACTGATAGCGAAAGGTTACACTCAATTTCCTGGGATTGACTATGAGTGAACTTTTTCACCAGTAGCCATGCTAAAATCCATTAGGATTATTTTAGCCATTACTGCAAATCTGGGCGTTCATAAAGCGGAGAGACTAGCATGATGATATGATCCACCCGTAAGTGGGGTAGTCGATCTCATAGGCTACTAGCGGAGATCCGTCCATTTGGTGTATCACATGGATGCATGAGTTGCTTGTGTCCATCGAACTGACCGCCGAAAGTTTTCATATGGAGTGTTTATCCCATGTGTCTGTGAGAACTTTCATGTATCGATTATATGACTAGTCCTTAGACTTGAGGTCTTTACAATCTTATGTGTGGATCAAATAACTTTGACATTCTCCTTCCCCGGTTCAAAAGATCCGGTCATAAGGGTATGATTGGGTCATTTGTTGAAGCACATGAAGTTTGTAAAGATACAACAGAGAATCGCCACTCTCTCGGATAATATTTTCTTATAAGAGTAGTATTCCAGTTCGCAGGTTGATATGTGTGATCAGTGCTTGAGACTGTGGCCACAGCGGAAGAATCAAGTGAGATTCTTGGGTTAGCACGATTCATGACACTATCAGTATCATACCTTTGACCATATGGGTAGACACTTTCCGTACCCTAGGTCAATAGGTGGGGATACAGTGAGGCGGGGGACCGTATCATATGTAAATCGCATACAGAATGGGTATATATATATATATATTTCCTTCTCATTTGGGGGCCTTGGCATGTTGCTAGATGTCAACCTTGGTCATTGAAATCGAACGACCATCTGATCGGAGGATAATTTATGTTCGATTAAATTATCATGATTCATTTCATATCCAACTTGAGGGGAACCCAAAAGGTCACACACAACAAAGTCGAAATCAATGGTTAACTGTGCACAGTACATATTTAACAGCATATATGATTGCTGTGGAAATTGTTCATAAATGGTTCAATGTGTTTAATTATTGAACAGATCATTTTTGAGGTTCCATAGTGGCTTAGGGATTGGTGAATGACGATATGGGCACTTTGGGAATTGGAATAAATAGATTAAAAAAAATTACTATTCACATGAATAGTAACGCATGAATAGTACTGCGTGAATAGTAAAAAAATTTATTTGATTTTTTTATTTGTTTTGAATTCCAACTCGGCCCAAACTCTTATTAGGGTTTTATAATTTCATTAAACCACTAAATTAAGATCCAATGGCTAAGATTAAATTGGCTTTTATCCCACATCAGATTCTTAATTAATTTTGTTGTCTTTGGAGCACTATATAAACCCAAAGAATTATTCACAAAATTTTACACCAAACCTTTCAAATCTTGGGTTTATATAAGTGAGCAACTCTAAAGTTTTAAGAGTAAGCCACTGATTTTGAGGATCCTTAAGTCTAATTGACTAGAGGAACCTCGAGTTAAAAGTTTTGAGGTATTTGCCTAGGCTAGCACCAAGGGCAAAATACATGTGCACTCAATGCGTAGTCTTGCCGTTGCGTTTTGGCTTTGGTGTGTGCATCTTTGGAGGCCACACACTTGGGTGGCTCTTTGGAACGTGGAAGAGCTTGCTGAGTTCGAGAAAAGCTTGTAGATTGGAGGGAGAACTAGGGGAGTCTACGGTTCAAGTAAGTCTTTTTCTTTCTTTATTTTAAATAGAGTTCTTATGATAGTTAGCATGTTTAGGTTTATGTTCTTTGCATGTTTTATGAGTTTTATGCTTAGAATATATAGTAACATGCCTAGGCTTGTAGAATAATCAAAACAAATGGGTCTTGGGCAAAGGGAAAGCGGCATCATAATTTTAATTATTTATTTTTCCGATGCGCACCCGCGGCCGCTTCCCAACAAGGTTTAGGTATCCATGTGAGTTAAGTCACGATTCTTAAAGACTTTGGCCAAAGCCGATCACCTAGGGTGGATCACATCAGTTGTAAAGAATCATGGATATGTCGACATGAGATGTGCGCCTTGGAAACTTGATGGTATATTCTATGTTTCCTAAGCACAACTCGGATAGCCTACGACGGATGGATTGTTAAACATATGTGATGACCTCGACTTGTATAGTTCAGAAAGGTCGTTCGTGTTCTTCGCGAATTCGTAGGTGGCCGAATTGAGTACATATTAGCTAAGCTTATATGACGAACGTGTCAGAACTTGGAGAGTCCCAATATGAAGTGTACTCGTTGAGCACTTGGGTAGCTGATTATTTTTGATAAAAGATAATATTCGATATTATAATTATCAACTAAGATAATCAAGTGTTATTGGATAACATTGATTATTTACTTTGACCTAATTGAAATATTGGATTAATTCAATAATTACACAAGGGTTTAATTGTAAAATCATAATTATCTCTAGCATTTGAGGATATTATAGTAATTGTAAGTATGTAATAATAGGTGGTTTTGGCTTGATTTAATTGGATTAAATTAAAGTGAGAGACAATGGAGATTAGTCACACCTTATTATATATATTTGGATAAATTAGATTAAGCCCACTTAAAAGTTGATTACAACTTTTATTAATTAAAAATACCTAAGTTTTGCTATAAATAGCAAGCTTTAGGAAGGTTTTAATTACAAGAAAATTAATAAGCACAAGCAAATTCTTAGAGAGATTAGCCTAAGTTAGAGAAGTGTTTAGAGAAGCTTGTGTGGTCTCTACAACATTTCATCTAGGAGAAATCAAGATTGGATCTTGAAGTGAAGCTTAGAAGCATTGGAAACAAGATTGGATCTTGAAGTCAAGCTTGCACACGTTGGAGGTTCTCCAACAATTTCAACAAAGGAGAGGTAGATTGGATCTTGCATCAAGCTTACTAGTAGTAAAGTTTGATCTTTTCCTAAGCTATGTTTATTTGTGTATTAGATGCATGATCACATAGCTTAATGTTGAATAAGGCTAATCAATTGTGTTAGGATACTTTAGAAGTATAAACACAATATGCTTATAATTTAGGTCAAATATGTTAATGTTGGACATTAGGCATGGCAAGGAGACCCGGGTCCGGGATTAATAAATCCATACCCGGGTCTTAAAAATTCGGACACGGGCGAATCCGATCCGGACCCGGGATTGTACGAGTCCGGCCCGGATAGACCCGGGTCCGGAAAAAAATAATAAAAATAAATATAATAAATTAAAATATAATGAAAAATATAAAATAATATGCATATATATATATAATATATATAATTAAAAAAATATAAAAGAATTGAAATAAAACTAATAAAATTTACAAAATCCAAATATAAATATAAAATAATACAATTAAAAAATTAAAATAAAATAAAATAAAAAATAAAAAATCGGGTATCTGGTCCGGACCCGTGTCTATTTACCGGACCCGGGCTAACTAAAATACTTCCAGATCCGGATTTTTCCATCCCTATTGGATATGGAATAATTAATAAGAGTTTGGAACTCTAGATTAAAGCTTAGAGCTATGGCTACCATTCTAGAATCACTTGACCAGAATGTTGGTGGTGACTTTCATTGGTGTAAATATTAATATGATTAATATTGAGAAAATTGGATTTAAAGCATGAAAAATGAATTTTTTTGTACTCAGATCAGATCTGGAAATTCTGGAATTTTTGTGATGAAAAATATGTTATTTAAATATATTGGATGTATATTGAGCACTGGAATAATTTCCGGAAAGTGTTTCGGAGTGAAAATATGCGAAAAATGGCGTTACCGGGTGAGTTTCGGGCTTACCAGGTGTTGGTTGTCCAAACAGAAAATTTTTCATTGTTTGGCAGCCCATGAACTGTCCAAATATTATTGGGGCTGACCTGGGCAACCCTAATGTGTATTGGTTGGTCGGTTCGGGCAAAAAAATACGTTTTATGTCATTTTACGAAAAAAATATTTTCGTAAAAGTTTCGCGATGTTTTCTAAATTATTTATATTGTTATTTGATAACAATATAATATGTTTGGGTGAAATATGAATGAATTATTCATATTGGATATTGAATAATTTATTTGGTAAGTTTAAATATTTTTAAAGTTACGATTTTGCCCGAACCGCGTTTCCGCCTGCGTCTTTGAGAAAACCCAAACATTGTCACTGTCGCCCATGCTCCTTTTCCCAAAATGGTCTGTAAACAATAGCTCTGGTCTTCTGATTCAATCACTCTCTGTCCGTGAAAAACCATAATTCCCCCATTTATCCTCTGCTACATGTTATGTCTATGTGACTGCCTGCAATTCAACCACTCTTACGATGTTCCGTGTGTCAGAAGGAAAGTCTCTGACCAACTCCCATCATATCAGCCTTCTGGAGGCTCAAACTTTCATGTAGGGCTCACGTCATTCATACATAAGCACAAGATATCGCAAACCCGACCTCGGTCCTCTGGTCGGTGTGCCGAGATGAATGGTGTTGGATCATCTTTCTTGCTTATTTATCAGGTCGAATCGGTAATCACGGGGTCACCTCGGGTCAGACTTCACAGATGTTCAAGAGCTGTCGAAGTTGATACCTTCTCATCATATCGGATCAACATCCCAGCCTATCCTCAACTGACACTTTCCTCGGGTGTTTCTTTGAACTACTGGCTCGGGTCATCCATCTGATTTCTCATCCTCACAAAGACTTTGGACCTCCACAGATTTGGAGACAAAACTAATTATACCCCTCTTCAGGTTTCAGAAATTCACCATCTAACATATGTTATGCACCTGAATAATACATTGACAATCCTCTCTAGCTCAAATCTGTTACGCACCTATTAAATAAAATACATATTTTTGAAGAACGTATTTTATTTTATTAAATGAAAAGGTGTTAGCTAGTCTGTCTTTTTTCTTCTGAAGAGAGCTCATGTCAAATGAATCTATTTCAACTAATCCATTATATATATATCTGATGAAATTGGCTGAGGATTTTGCAAAAGCAAACAATCAATAGGGAATAAGTGTTCACAAGTGTACGGGCCAAATTTGGTCCAAGGGTAATTTCGTCTTTTCATCTAAGGCCCACCGTTAAGTACGACCCCGAGATTCCATAACCAAATCTAGAGAGACTCTATACGGGCCCAGGCCCAATGAGTTGCAACATCTATAACCCAAGAAACCTTCCAAAGGCCAGTCCACTTAATGTCGAACCGTTTCAGCCTATCAACGGACAACTACACTAAATACCCTTCATAAAGTCGCGATCATAACCGACCCCCAACGGACAAGAAATTAAGGAGCAGTAAATGCACACTCCCTTGGAAGTGTGTATATAAACGAAGACAGAGAGAAGAGAAGGGGGTTCCCATTTTCTGGCATAGCTCAAGATTACTCTCTCCATAGCTCCCTAAACTCCTCATTCACCGCCCTCACGGCATCTGACAGAGTCCAAGGTAGCGCACTTAACCTTGACCTCCATTCTACCACATCTTTCGCTCATTTACTGACTTGGGCGTCGGAGTACCTTCGGCACCCACCACACCGGTGGGCAGTATCTCCACGCTCACCCTATTTCCCTTATTTTGTAGGATCGCCAGTGCCCCCTTACGAAATCTCAATTGTAGGCCTCGGTGAAAATCAGCGTCTACAGTTTGGCGCCCACCATGGAGCCCTAGCGATTCACTGCAAATCTAAGTTCCAGTCTCAGAAATGAATTTTCGAAGCATTGACATGGCATCAAGCGGCGAACCGACAGACTCGATGGCAAACCAGATGGCCCTCCTTCAAGAACGCTTACGCATTCTCGAAGAAGAGAATTCAGCCATGAATACCACCAACGGCGACCTTCAAAGACAGCTGGAGCAGCTCACCACAACTCGCGACCATTTGGGATCGACGAATCCCTCGGAAACCCCAGGTCGTCGAAAGAATCCAACTGGGGGTCCAGAGATGGAGCGAGGTGAAGGCTCCCAACAAGAAGGTCAACGTACGGGCCACGGAAGCCTACACCGGAGTCTTCCAGCTGACGCAGTGACGACGATAACCATGCGTCAGGAGATGGAAGAATTCAAGGAGGCCATTCTGGCCAGTATACCAGGGGTCAGGTTACCACTGAGAAAGAGTTGGTCGAGAGCTTTGGCCGATACTCCATTCGGCGAAGGGATCAATTCCATGGAACTCCCCCGGAAGTTTAGCCCCCCAGAGATGAAATTGTATGACGGATCAACCGACCCAGACGACCACATCATCCACTACAAGTACAAGATGATGTCCATGAGCCTCACACCCTATCAGAGAGAAGCGGGCTTATGCCAAGGTTTCGGAGAAATGTTAGCCGGTCCAGCCCTCACCTGGTTTATAAATCTGCCATTTGGGTCGATCGGGTCCTACAAAGAACTAGCAGACAAGTTTGTTGCGCATTTTGCTAGCTCATGCAAATTCGAGAAAACGACAGACGACCTCAACATGATCCAGCAACGGAAGGAAGAGTCCCTTCGAAGCTATGTCTCGTGATTCAACAAAGAAAGAATAGCTATCCCAAACCTCCATCAGCCGACGGCAGTGGAGGCATTCAGGAATGGCTTGTAGGCGGACAACAGCCTCTATAAGAAGTTGACGAAAAATCGGTGTTACACTATGGATGAGGCTCTGACGAGAGCCCGTACGGAGATCAGATGGGAGGAAGATAGAAGGAACACGAGCATGGAGGAACCTTCTAATAGTCGAGAGAAGGGAATAGGCCCATTCAGGCGACCGAAGGAGTCTGTTAAGAGAAGCATGCAATCTCCCGACTGAAGGCCATATCGTCCAAAGGATTCCCGACCTTACGACAGGATGCCCAACCATAGGCCTGTTACTTCCGAAAGAAGAGAAGGCCCCTCAAATGTCGCCTCGCGTCTCCCAGACTATAACTTCACGGTTTCACCGGGAGAACAAGTCTCAGTCCTCAGGAAGATGGGAAACGAAGTCAAGTGGCCTCCTCGGTCGAGGGACAATTCGGGGAAGAAGGATACCAGCAGATGGTGTGAATTCCATCGAGATTACGGCCACACGACAGCCGATTGCATCGCTTTGAGATTAGAGGTCCTAGAGCTGTTAAACAAATGACATTTAAGGAATTTGCTGACTGAGAAGAGAAAAACTACTTTGGCGTCGAGGGAAGATCGAATGGATGCTCCAGTACCACCTCCAATCGACAACACAGTCAATATCATTTCAGGAGGTTCAGATGTGAGTGGGGTTTCGTATTCGGCGGCGAAGTGACAGACAATGATGATTTCCACCACCCTCGTCTCTAACCATGAACGAGCTGTTTCGGGAGGCCACACCGGCCTGGTGATCGAATTCTCGGACGACCAATTGTCTAGCCTCGCCAACCCACACCAGGATGCTTTAGTGATATCCCTTCAAGTGGCCAACTTTATGGTCAAGAGGGTATTGGTCGACACCGGGTCATCCGCCAATATTATTTTCTGGTCAGCACTCAGTGATATGGGAGGGGGGACAGAGAAAATGAGCCGACGTTCTACTGCATTGATCGGATTCAGTGGGGAGCAGAAGTTCACAATGGGCGAGATTTGTCTTCCAGTATATGCAAGAGGGGTGAACAAGATGGTTACGTTTTTGGTCCTAGATTGCTCGTCAGCCTACAACATAATAATGGGACGACCGTGGATACATGAGATGCGAGCTGTTTTCTCCACATACCACCAAGTGCTGAAGTTTCCAACTGAGTGGGGGGTCCATGAGATTAGGGGAGATCAACTTGCTTCGAGGGCGTGCTATCAGATGACCTTGAAGCCCAAAACCCAGTCGGCATAGCAATTACAGGAAGGATCTCGTCGAATGAATGTAAACGAACCAAAGGTATAGGAACTCGACGAAATCCAAATTCACCCACAATTCCCAGATCACAAGACCCAAATTGGAGCCGACCTGGAACCACTGTTGCGAGTAAAGTTGTTAGAGTTCCTCCAGATGCACCATGATTGTTTCGCTTGGTCGCATGAAGATATGACAGGTATTGACCCAGAGTTGATGACGCATGAACTTCATGTGGAACCGTCCTTTCCGTCTGTCAAGCAGAAGAGAAAGAAGTTCACCCCAGAGAGGAACCGTGTAATTGACGAAGAAGTACAGAAGCTGCTAGATAATGGGGCGGTTAGGGAAGTGCAGTACCCCGAGTGGCTGGTAAACGTTGTGTTCGTGCGAAAGAAGAACGGGAAATGGCGAGTTTGTATCGACTTCACCGACTTGAACAAAGCGTGCCCAAAAGATTCATTTCCCTTGCTGCATATAGATTCGCTAGTCGACGCGACAGCTGGGCACGAGTTGTTGAGTTTCATGGACGCATACTCCGGCTATAATCAGATTCTGATGCATCCGAGTGATCAGGAGAAAACAGCTTTCATCACCAACATGGGGATCTACTGTTACAAAGTGATGCCGTTTGGGTTGAAGAATGCTGGCGCTACTTACCAGCATCTGGTTAATAAAATGTTCAGCCGATAGATTGGGACGACAATGGAGGTATATATCGATGACATGCTGGTGAAGTCTTTGCTAGCCGACCAACACTTGGAACATCTAGAGGAAGCTTTTGGAGTTATGAAGAAGTATGGGATGAAGCTCAACCCGACCAAATGCGCCTTCGGGTAGCATCGGGAAAATTCTTAGGGTACCTGGTCACGCGGCGAGGAATTGAAGCCAATCCGGAACAGATAAAGTCTATTCTCAACATCCCATCACCGTCAAATCAGAAAGAAGTCATGCGGCTTGCGGGGCGCATTGCGGCTCTCAACAGGTTCATTTCCAAGTCGACCGACAAGAGTTTTATGTTCTTCGCCGCGCTTGGAAAGTCGAAGAGATTTGACTGGACTCAAGATTGCGAAAAAGCCCTAACCAGATTGAAAGAGTACCTGACTACGCCCACACTCCTATCCAAGCCACTCGACGGAGAAAGGTTGTACGTGCATCTTGGGGTCTCCCCTCAAGCCGTCAGCGCGGTTCTAGTTAAGGAAGATGATGGTTCACAGCATCCAGTCTACTATGTGAGCAAAGCCTTGCTTGATGCGGAGACACGGTATACTCAAATGGAACGACTGGTCTTGGCCTTGGTCATGGCAGCAGCACGGAAACTCTGCCCTTACTTCCAAGGCCACCCAATCACTGTTTATTCCACTTATCCATTACGAAGCATCCTTCACAAGGTCGAGCTCTCTGGGAGACTGACAAAATGGGCTGTTGAACTCGGGGAATATGACATCACGTATCAATCACGAGTGGCCATCAAATCCCAAGCGCTGGCAGACTTCGTGGCGGATTTCGGTCCTGGTATGCGAATAGAAGCGGAGAATGAATTGCTTACTATCGACTCGGCTACGGTATGGAAACTAACAGTGGATGGGTCGACCAGTAGCAGTGGTTCTGGGTTAGGAGTAGTAATCACCACACCTGAAGGAGACTTAATTCAACAAGCTTTCAAATGTGGCTTCCAAGCTAAGAACAATGAAGTGGAGTATAAAGCGATGATTGCCGGATTAGAATTACTCAAGGAATTGAGGGCAAAAAGGGTGGAAGCGACGTCAGATTCACAACTCATTGTCAATCAAATTCAAGGAACCTACCAGGCCAAAGGAGCACAGATGGTGGCATACTTATCCAGGGTGAAGAAGGTCCAAATGGCTTTCGAATCTTTCAAGATCTCGCAAATCCCAAGGATTCAGAATACCCACGCAGATGCCTTGGCTACACTCGGGTCGACACTGTAGGAAGGAAAAATCCAAGCCATCCCCGTGACATATCTGCGGTGGCCCGCCATTGTAAAGATCGTAGCAAACACAGTTTCTCACCTCACGGAAAATCAGACTTGGATGACTCCCTTGGTCGAATATCTGGGAGCTGGAACACTTCCGACAGATAAAACTGCTGCTCGAAGAGTGAAACAACAAGCTGCGAAGTTCGTCCTACACGACAGTCAGCTTTTAAGAAGGTCAGTCGGCAGCCCGTATCTTAAATGCCTTTCCCCTGAAGAGTCTCAATATGTTTTGGCCGAGTTGCATGAGGGGCAGTGTGGAAATCACTCAGGCGGAAGGAGTCTTGCATATCGAGCCCATACTGCTGGGTATTATTGGCCAACAATGCGTGCCGATGCAGCAGCTTATGCTAGAAATTGTGAAAAGTGCCAAAGATTCGCACCAGCCTCCAGATTACCTCCCGAAAGACTCAATCCCACCCTGGCTCTGTGGCCATTAATGAAGTGGGGAATGGACATTGTCGGGAAGTTACCAGTCGCCCTAGGGCAACGAGTCTACATGCTCGTCCTGACTGATTACTACACCAAGTGGATTGAAGCTGAAGCTTTTGCTAGGGTGAAAGATCGGGAGGTGCAAGGATTCATCTGGAAGAACATCGTTTGTCGCTTTGGCATACCGAGGGAAATCGTCATGGATAATGGTTCACAATTCATCAGTCATCGTTTCCAAGATTTTTGCAAGACATGGGGGATCAGACTCAGCTTTTCCACTCCACGCTATCCTCAAGCGAACGGGCAAGCTGAAACTTCTAATAAAACATTGATGAACACGCTGAAGAAAAGGTTGGAGAATGCGAAAGGAGCATGGGCAGACGAACTCGCTGGAGTGTTATGGGCGTATCGAACGACAGTCAGTTATTCGACTGGAGAAACACCCTTCTCCATGACCTTCGGAACAGAAGCCGTCATTCTGACTAATGTTGGGGTACCGTCGCCACGATACCAGTGGGCCAATGAAGAAACAAACCAGCAGCTTATGACCGAGGCACTTGATACCATTGAAGAGTTGAGAGAGAATGCGTCTGTCAGACTTGCAGCCTGCCGACAGAAGATGTGCAAATACTTCAACAAGAACGTGAGATATAGAACCTTCAAGGAAGGTGATTGGATCCTTCGACGAGTCTTCCAGAATACAAAGGATGCAAATGACGAAAAACTGGGACCCACTTGGGAAGGCCCGTACATTATCAAAAAATTGTTGGCCACGGAGCCTACAGGTTGGAAAAGAGGATGGGAGTCGAGTCCAGAACAGCTGGAATGCCCTCCACCTTAAGAAGTTTTATCGATGATCTCAAGACATCACCATCGCCCAATAAGAAATTAAGTGTTCAACTCGCAATTGTTTGATGTTGTTTAATACCCGTTTTTGTTTTAATTTTTACTTAAGCGATTTTGAAATTAATATCATGGTTTCCATTCTTCAATTCAGTTTAGTAGAAGCATTGAATAAGTTCGACTCCAAGCGACAATCATAAAAATTAATCTCCAAGCGACAACAGAAAGTTGCATTCACGAATCAAAATATTAATTTGTACAAAGTTTGGAATACAACAACATTCCTAGCAAAAAAAAAAAAGAGGAGGAGCTGCATTAATCAATCTTTTGGCCTACCAACAGGCCCGGTTGGGTCGACTGGATTTGCAGGGTGGCCAATCTCCGTCACAAGCTCCAATGGTGGGGTCTCAGTCGCCTCCTCCACGATATCAACCGACCCAGCCTCCCCAGCAGTCTCCCTCTCGGTCGCCTCCGTGGAGTTTACCTCCTGGCTCCCATCGACCTCGGTTTCCTCTACTGACAATGAGAGACCGGCTTCCAACCTTTCCCCCAAGGCGATCCATTTCCTAGGGTTCCACGAGCTGTGCTCCCCCGACAAATTTTCTTTCATTAGCTGGCTTCTGTCTTTTATCATTGCTTCCATCGCCACTCCGCCACTCCCAGTCGATCTAGCAGTTCAATCTTTTGATTTTCCAACTCCTCGATGTTTTTTCCCTTTGCGACCCCCAGCTCAGAAGTTATCGCTTCCAACTTGGTTTTCGAGGCCGCAGCTTCACATTCGGCTTCGAGCATCCTTCGCCTGGATTCCTCGGAAGCGGTTTTGGCTTCATCCAACTCTTTCCTAAGGGCCGTGTTCGACTTCTCCAAATCTTTGGCTTTCCTCAGGCTTGCCTCGACATACCTCTGCTGGAAGATTGCATACTCCAGAGTCTGACACATCTCAATAATCCAAGTTAACCGATTGTTCCACCATAAAGTATTCAAATAACAAAGTAGAGTCCATACCTCGTAATTCCTTGCAACAGCCCTCTTAGCGGACTCCAAAGGCCCCAAGGTAAGCATTCGACTTTCGTCTTCTTCTAAAAGCAGCCCCTCGGTGAACTGTGATAGGTTGGAGGGATCCGATATGACGGTCGCGCTCCTTGGAATTTTGATCACGACATTCTCCAAGTCTTCGTCGATGTCGGGCAACTGCTTCCTCTTCTTTGTAGACTGCCCAGACCCAGCCGACGCTCTGGTAGCCGTCTCAATAGCCACGATGGCTTACGATTCTTTTCTTGTAGGCTGGGATTCAGGGACAAGTCCAGACTCTACCCCCTTAGTTTTCTTCTTCTTCTTTCGTTCCAGCATTTCTTCGACCGATGGGAGTTTGAATTGGCTCATCCTTTCAACTACGCACAAAATTTCCTCCGGGGTTAGAATCCACAAAAACAAACTCCCTCCGTGAATGACCCGATTCGCCCAGATAATGAGTAAGACTGTCAGAATATTTTTGGTCAAGGGCAATGGGGTACCTTTAGGACCAAAATGCATTTCCTTCCACAATGGCGTCACTCTTAACCTCTTTTCAGCCAACACCACCCTCCAATTCCTTTCAGCCGGAGTGAGACTTAGAATATAGTTTGTGTTTGCTACGACCCCTGGTGTCACGTCGAAGCTACGATTGAAGTTGGAACCTGCGAAACGAACAACATGAGAACATTAGAGACGTGTTAAATCAATATTCGATGAGACAATGCTATCAATACTCACTCGATATCTCCCAGTATTCAGGAATTCTACCAACCCCAGTCGACCCAAACACTCCCTCACCTCTAACAAAAAAGTATGTTTTCTGCCACCCCCCTCTATCATTGGAAGTCAATCCGAATACTAGATGTTCCCTCTTCTGTCGAAGGAACAAGTGGTATCTGCCCTTCTCGACCACATGCTCCTTCATATAATAAGTGTAGAGCAAATCCCTCACACCAAATCTAATCCCTAACTCATAGGCTAAGACTTCAATCGACATGCAGACCCTCAATGTGTTCGGCATAAGTTGTGAAGGGGCTATTCTATAGTGATCAAGCACCTCCCATACGAGTCTTGGGATTGGGAACCTAAACCCATCGGAGAAGGGACGCTCATAGAACTCGATCCAGCCGGGAATTCTGAAGTCGATTCGCTCATGCGATAAAGGCAGTCTGACTCGAACCGATTCAGGAAACCTGTACTTAATCTTGATTTCCCTCATGAATCGCTCAGTGATTCGACTCTGGGGATTTTTAGTCAGAAGGTTCGTTGGTTTGCTTGTACTATGAACTCCTGACTCAGAAGGAACGATACGTAGAGGCGGCACATCTTTGGGTATTCCAGAGGGAATCCCGACCGACGCGACAGTCAGCTCATCCCCCACTCCCTTAGAGTTACTTCTCCGGATCCATCAAGAGGGGGAACCGTCTGTAAAGGCGAGCCTTCATATATTTCCATAGATGAATCCTCTGTACTTGAGAACGCTTCAGACGACATTTTGGGTTTCAGTCTACAAACAACGAATCAACCTAAAACCAGCATGGCAGAGGATCAAACCTAGGATACACACAAACACAATCTAAATTTTTTGCTATGACTAATACGGATTGAAATCTTAAATCCATCGAAGAACAGCTTGAAGATTCCTAAGAACAGTTTGAAGATTCAAAGAACTAGAGGAAATGAGAGAAGAATACCTAAAATCGCGAGGAGAACCCTTCAAACTTGCGACCCGAGAGAGGAATGACTTGAATGAAGTGAATGAAAATGCTCACGCCATTTTATAGTCTTACGCACAGTGACCCCTCGATTTCCCGCCAAAAAGGTCCTCGAAGATATCGCCGCATTAATGGCAGGTGGAGAAATCGAGGAACACGAGGGAGTAACCACAATAGAGGCTTAGTCGGTCCGGACTTGAGGGGCCCATCTAAAACGTACTGTACAGTTAGGGACCTAACTAGAAATGAACGAGTTGTCCACTTAACCCCAACCGGGTAAATATCATAGAGCCTCCTTTGGTCCAGACGACACACTGCCCCGACTTGGTCCCTCCTTGAAACCAAACGAACGGTAAACCTCTCGGACCAAACGAGTCCACTCGACTAGTGGACAACCCCCACTGACTCACATCGAGTCAAGTCAAAGACATGGATTACACATGTCGTGTGACTTACGGCTTCCTGGACCCAACGAGTTCAGTCGAAAAGGGGACAATCCCCACCGACTCGCTACGAGTCAAGTCAAAGACATGGATTACACATGTCGTGTGACTTACGGCTCCCTGGACCCAACGAGTCCAGTCGACAAGGGGACAGTCCCCACCGACTCGCTATGAGTCAAGTCAAAGACATGGATTACACATGTCGTGTGACTTACGGCTTCCTGGACCCAACGAGTCCAGTCGACTAGGGGACAATCCCCACTGACTCACATCGAGTCAAGTCAAAGACGTGGATTACACATGTCGTGTGACTTACGGCTTCCTGGACCCAACGAGTCCAGTCGACTAGGGGACAATCCCCACTGACTCACATCGAGTCAAGTCAAAGACATGGATTACACATGTCATGTGACTTACAACTTCCTACTCTTGTCAAGAACAGTCGACCAGCGACATCCCTCACGGACTCGAATCGGGTCGGGCAGTAAATATGGAACACACACATGGCGAGTGGCTTTCGCCTACGTAGTATGGCTTCGACCCAGGCGACACAAACGCCAAGTACTCTCCAAGCCAAAGACTCTTTGACTTAGAGAGTAGGGGACAAACTGTACGGGCCAAATTTGGTCCAAGGGTAATTTCGTCTTTTCATCTAAGGCCCACCGTTAAGTACGCCCCCGAGATTCCATAACCAAATCTAGAGAGACTCTATACGGGCCCAGGCCCAATGTGTTGCAACATCTATAACCCAAGAAACCTTCCAAAGGCCAGTCCACTTAATGTCGAACCGTTTCAGCCTATCAACGGACAACTACACTAAATACCCTTCATAAAGTCACGATCGTAACCGATCCCCAACGGATAAGAAATTAAGGAGCAGTAAATGCACGAACTCCCTTGGAAGTGTATATAAACGAAGACAGGGAGAAGAGAAGGGGGTTCCCATTTTCTGGCAAAGCTCAAGATTACTCTCTCCATAGCTCCCTAAACTCCTCATTCACCGCCCTCACGACATCTGACAGAGTCCAAGGTAGCGCACTTAACCTTGACCTCCAGTCTACCACATCTTTCACTCATTTACTGACTTGGGCGTCGGAGTACCTTCGGCACCCACCACACCGGTGGGCAGTATCTCCACGCTCACCCTATTTCCCTTGTTTTGCAGGATCGCCAGTGCCCCCTTACGAAATCTCAATTGTAGGCCTCGGTGAAAATCAGCGTCTACAACAAGTCCCATGTATTGGCCTATCAATACATGTAGCATCTCAAAATATTTTAAAGGAAGCTGCATGCTTCTGGTTTTAATTAAAGAATTAGGTTGGCTCTCCATATCCAGAGTCTTAATTATCTACACTCTTTCTTGTTCATACAACACCAGCCTCACAATTTCTTATTTAGGCATCTAACCTTTTCCCATCAGATTTACTTTAGATTAATGAATGTCAATTTTCAACTTTGATAATAATTTTTTGTGTATTGGTGGTGGATAATTACTTGATAATATAAACCATTCTTTTTTGCATACAAGTGAATAAACCTAACCATTTTATCATGATTTGACATATTTATTATAGATGTGTTTGCAAGCACTTGGGTATGAAAATTACTCATCCCCTCCCATGACAAACCCCCTCTTGTCTTCTTGTGATTTTCCAAAAATATCCCTCCCATAATAAAAAATTATCCCCAACATATATAAATACCACCATTTGCCAAAAATTATTATATATATTAATTTAAAAATAATATATATTACTTATTTCATTTTAATAATTAAATTTTTTATTTTATAATTTTTTTGTTAATTTTTTTTTTGCTCTTTATAAATATATATTATTTTTTATTTGTTTAATAAATATTACAAATTTCGTATTTATTCATTTAATTTTTTGATTCATTTTTAATTTAATTAACAATACTTATGTATTATAAAATATTCTCATGTATATTAGAAAAATATATATTTTTAGGATTCGTAATGTGGTGGTGAGAACATTCATCGTACGAAGCTAAAGAATGTGTCACTCGTTATAGGATTCGTAA
>SKCR01002474.1:0-27665 GCA_019454045.1 Zanthoxylum bungeanum
CTCTCAGCTTACGGCTTCTCTACATTTCTTCTTCCTTAAAAATTTCATCACGTCAATTTGGGTATTCTAAGGTAAAATTATTATTTTATTTTTTTATTCCAACTTGATTTAATTGAAAATTAGTTATTTGAGCAATTTTTGTGCCTTTTAAGCAATTTTTACGGCATTGGAATATCTTCTCTTGCAAAAGTTGAAGATTGAATTTCCAAAAAATCTTGCTATTCTGAGTAATTGAGTTTGATTAATGGTTTTATATTTATTACATTTTGATTGGATTTATATGATTTGGATTATTTATGAATTATGATGTTGGAAAATATTATATTTTTAACTTTCTGCCGACTAATTGTCTAGGCCCCGCCTAGGCGCTAGGCGCTGGGTCGCCGCCCGACTAGCGCCTAGTGCGTTTTAGAACACTGTTAGAGAGTCATTAGGGTTGTTGAATCTTTGTTTGTAAAGATCAATCTTGGGCTGCAGCATTGGTTAAGTTCAATTTGCATCAACAATGAAGATTTCAAATTAGAATAGGATCAAGAAAGAGTGAAGTGAAGTATATGTTTGAAGTTCCAAACATTGTTCAATTCAATGCCCATACAAAAAAGACATGTTGGGTGTTTAAATTATCCAAATTGTGTTTCTTAATCTTTTCTGATGGTTTTTATTTTCTTTAGGGTGGCTATTGGATTGGACAGCTTGGTTATTAGTTGGGTTAATTGGAAAGCCTTGTGATTAAGATGGGCGCTGAAAGGTTTGATGAATTGAATACTTTCTGTAGTATATGGAAGTTTTTGAAGACCATATTTTCTCTTTGATGCTTAGATAGTTTAAGAAGCTCTGATTTGCTAATAGAGTTGTGAATGTCCAAGTTGAAAACAAGTAGTGATCTGATCATTGTTTTAAAAATCGGTTGAGGCGGCCGCCTCGAGGCGACGGCGCGTTGAGGCGGCCGCCTCTTTCGGTTTTTCCAAGGCGCATGAGGTGTCATTTTTAAAATTTTTTTTATTGATCTGTCATGTTTCTGCCAAGTTTCCTCAAATAATTTATAACTGTATAATATATGGACCTCAAAATGACTCATAGAAGAAACACAATTATTGAATACAAGTTTTTAGATCTTGAAAGTTTAAATTTCTGTTGCTATTTTATGTAATTAAAATATATATAAACACACACTTTATACAAAAATAAAAAAATAAAAAATTCCAAATCTTGTCAAATAAATTGAATGTAGATCTGTCTTCCAACCAACATTGGCTGGCTATTTGGAGTCTAAATAATATTTTTTATGTAACAAATTCATATAATTATTTATTTATTTATTTTCCCCCTAAATTAATCAATAATAGTTCTAGAAAGAATAGACTGCATCAATTAATTAACAAGTTGGTTGGATCATTTATGTAAATATTCTTCAACATAAGGTTAGGGATTTGCAAAGATTTGCTTTGTCCTCGAGGCACTCGCCTCGCCGCCTCGAGGCGGTCCGCCTCGCGCCTTAATGGCCGGCCGCCTCGAGGTGCCGCCATGTTTTTTTAAACATTGGATCTGATTAATATTAGTGTATTACATTGAAAACATGATTCAATTTCAAAATCTTCTGTCACTTGTGATGACAAGCCACTTCATGGAGAGAGAAAACTCAGTCAATGAATGCATGACACGTGTTAATCAATAATTTACTCTCTTCATCGTTATTGGTTAATTTCGAATTTAATGTATATATGTCAAAATATTAGTAGGTAAACGTATCACGTCATCCGTACGTCGGTCTACATAAGTCTTTCTCCTTCATGGGATTATGATTTTTTGGTTGTTGACAAAGTAAATTTTGACCGTGCAAAAATAAAAATGTACTCTTGTCAAATGATCATTCAAAGCTCAAACGATAGAGAGTTATTATCTTTGATAAGGAATCTACAAAATGAACTTTGAAGGTGTGAAAACTTGTTCTATTTAAACATAAATTGTTAAATTATGAACCACAACGGCACAACCCAATATTCATAGTGACATTTTCTTGTTGCTACACATATACATGCTCTTTTGGCAAATAATTGTGAATATCGAAATTTATTTAAAATAAATAAATTTAAATAATCACATAGTGCAAATATCATTATTTGAAATTTTATTTGTAATAAATTTTCACTCAAAAAATATTTTTTTGATAATTCTACTCAATATACTTGTGAATTTACAATAATGTCCCCCTTAAACAAAAAGAAAATTTTTCTAGCTGAACATATAATTTTCATTCTCTCAATCAATAATGCATTAAAATACAAAGACCCTGGTTGTCCAATTATTTCTTGTATTATTGGAAATCAAATAATTAAACATGTTTTGTTTGATCTTAGGGTCAGTGTCGATTTGCTTCCATTTTCGGTTTACCAACAACTTAATATTGACGAGTTAAAACCAATTTCAACTACTATTTTACTTGCCGATAGATGAGTTAAAGTGCCGAATGGAATTGTAGAAGACGTGTTATTACAAGTCGATGAATTCTTATATCATGTGGATTTTATTATCTTGGAAACACAACATATAACAAACAATTATAAGCCAATTCATGTAATACTTGGTCGTTCATTTTTAACAACAGCTAATGCTTTAATTATTTGCAGGAATGAAATCATGAATTTATCATTTGGCAATATGACGTTGAAGGTTAGTGTTTTCTGTTGGGGTCATATTAGGGAGGCGCAGCGGAAGGAGCGCAGTTCGGGCGAAATCGTAGTTTAAAATTTTTAAACTTACGATTAAATTATTCAATATCCAATATTAATAATTCATTCATATTTCACCAATACTTATTTATTTAATATAATATAACGACATAAATAATATAAAAACGTCGTGAAATTTTTGCGAAAATATTTTTCCGAAAAATATCATAAAACGCGTTTCCGACCGAACCGACAGACCAATGCACATGGGGAATGCCCATATCAGCCCCAAAAATATTTGGAAAGTTCATGGACTGCCCGAACAATGCCCAATTCACTGTCTGGGCAGCTGTTACCCAGTAATGCCGTTTTTCACCGTTTTCACGTATTTTCACTATGTAATAATTTCTGATAAGTATTTTTCTTAGGAAATTAAAATAAACCAATTTATTCTAATTACTCAATAAATAAAACTGAATTTTTATCTGAAAAATCAGATTTATCATTAATTGTCGTGAGACCTCTAAACTTTACATTTTGATCATTTTGGTCATTAAATTGTCAAATACATATTTAAGTGAATCCAAATCAATCCCAAAATGATTTATACATGTATAATACATGAAAATACAATTTGCAACAAAAATTCCAAATTTTTCTGAAATTGCCGAACAACCCCAAGATTTTCCAGGATTTACAATTTGGTCATTTTTAGTTCAAAACATGTCAAGATCAAATCCAATCAATCCCAAATTTAATATACATCATATATACATCAAATTAAATCACATATATGAAAAGCCCCAAAATTGGATTAGGTTTAGAACATTAATTTCATAAATTACACCAATTGTACAATTTACACTAAATTGATAAAATTCATCACTTCAATATCACACCAATCAAGTCTCACCATCATGAAACAACTTAAGAACAATTATAGGTTATTTATGAATGGCTACTAAGTAACTCTAAAATGACAACTTTGATTACTAATTAATCAAATACGCTTAATTATTCCTAATAAGCTTATTAATTCAACATACATGCAAAACACCTCCAACAAGTTTCCAATCACAATAATTCACATAATTAAATATTAGGGAAAAATCTAAACTACACAAGTTGAAATATAAAATTGAAGAAACAATTTCTTAATTGAAGAAAATTGGAAACAACTTACTAAAATTCCAAGTTTGAAGCTTTTCCTTTAGGTTCTTTAATTTTTCTCTCAATCTTTCCTTAGTAAAAAATTTTAGAAACCTTGTGTTGTGTGAAAAATGAAAACAAAAATTACTTATATCATTTTCCATGTCATTGCCGAGAGTTACTAAGGAAATATAATAAGCAATGCAATTTTTGTTTTATTTTAATTGGTCATTGTTACTTGTTACACTTTGTAACAATTACTTCAAAAGCAAATAACTAGTGAATCAATGAGAACTTGCTATTTCCTAACAATTAAAACAATGAAACAAGTGTAACCACTTATTTTATGCCATTTAAAAGTTAAATCATTACAAAAAAAAATTATTATATTAATTAATTTAATTATTTAACAATTAAATAATTAAATAATTAAATATAAATATATTTAAAATATGTATTATATTTACATTAAATATCTCTAATACATATATTAATGATATATATCAAATATTACAATTTGATATTTAATTAATGTGTATTTAATAATATCAAATATTAAATACAAATATACATTAATTCGGAAATGACGATTAGGTCCCGATTGCATGTTTTAGACACTTGCATTTTTGCATGAAAGCCCGATGATGAGCCTCATTTGGAGGCACTACCCGATAAGTTGCGGAAGTTGCGGGAAACGGACGTCGGGAGGGGAAAATTCAAAAATAAGTACATCCTCAAATTTAATTCGTTTGTTAGGCCTCAGGTTCGCTCAATTAATCATTGTTTTAAAATTTAAGCCACACGCCCAAGGCCCACCAAAGCCCAATCCAAAAATATTGAACACATTAAACACATGTCACAAATCCAATCAAATTCAAACAGTCACCTTCCTAATCCAAGCAAATCCCCTTCATAATTTACATAAATCACCTCCCAAATTAAAGAAATTCCCCCACCAAAAATATAAATATCATTTCCTTAAACAAACACATCCCTTTATTGATTGATTAAATTCCTTGTTTTGAAAATCCCATGCAAGGAAACCCTAGCCCACTCTTATAAAAAGAGACATAAACCAACCTTATTTTCCCTCCTTGGCTCCTCCCCCATTAGCTCTCACAAGTCAATGCACCTCTCAAAAAATAGAAACCCTAATAGCCTCTCATCTCTCTCTCTCATCAACTCTCGGCATCATCAACTCTTGACTCTCTCTCTGCTCTAATCTTCACAAAATAATCACAAACCCACCACTCAAATACTCTCATTTCACACCTAAGCCCTCAACTAAAAAACACCACTCACACAGCCCTAAACAAACCTAGACAAGACTGACACACCTAACACACAAATCATTCACGTGAACCACACTCAGCCCTCTCCTTAAACACTCAACAGCCCTCGGCTCACGCTATTCCTTCACGAAGACAAACAAACTGTAAGCTACAAAGACAAACGAACAAACCACGACAGTAACACTCTCAAGCTTCGGCCCTCTCTCTCATCACACAACAACCCCTCACAATACAACAAACAAACTGCCCTCACCAGCACGCCTCTCACACAAACGGCAGCCCTCCATCACGTAAACAAACAAAAAAACATGCAGTGAGTTAAAACAGAAAGGAACGTGAACAACAGCAAAACAAATAACCGTGAACCAAGCCACCCATAAACCCCTCAATAACCGAACAAATACAGCCCTTAAATCGATCCAAAACAGTCCCTAAAAATCCCTGAAAACAGTACCCAAACAGCAAACAAAACAGTGAGAATCCAGTCCAGAAAATAGTGAGAAACCAGTCCACAAATAACCCTGAAACAGCGACCAAAACAAACACGCAAACAGCAGAAAAAAACATCAAAAACAGTGAGGAAAGCGCGAACAAAACAGCGAAACAGTGAGCGAAATTGTGAACCAAAAAACCAGAAAAGTTACGAAGCGTTAACCTTTCCGGCGACGTCCCAACGCACTCCCGAGAAGCGACTTAAAAGGTAAGACCTGAGGGCACCCTTTATTATATTTTATTTTATAGTTTCGGACACGACACGCTCAGTTGGGCGTGAAATATGTCCAACCGGGTATGCGAGGTCCTATATCAAAAACGACCAAATTTTTGGTCACATCTTTTTATTATTCTGTTATTTATTTATCACACATTTACTTTACACTATTAGCCTTTTATTATTTCGTATTTTTATTTACGTTTATCATTGCTTTATTATTCCGCATTTATTTTCAGTCATTTATCTTCCTTTAATGTTTCGCACTTAGTTTATTATTTATCGCTTCCGTTATGTATTGTTATTTCATCACATGCATTTCATGTATACATTGGGTTAACGATGGCATTTTGTTCAATGGTCGGTGTTACCACTTGCAGTATATCGGATGGAAACCCAGGCGTAAATTCCGTAGCCGAATCCGAATGGACGGTATTACGGTCTGTACTTGGGATACAACTTCACGTACCGCTTGAGAAACTTTCAAGCACGTGTTACATTTTGATATTTAATTGTGTGTCTATTGTTCCACTATTTATTTTCTATGTATTGTTTCTTTGTTTATGCATTATTAATCTTGATGCGCATGGGCTAATTACGTTGGTTTAAAGGTCCTCTATTTGAGGGAGAAATAGCCTAAAAGGATACCCTTACCACGATGTTTTGGCCACGCCGGATGAAGTACGTTTGATTGAACGCGAGATATGTTCGATCGGGCATGCAAGGTCTCATATTATTACTTTGTTCATTCATATATTGTTGCTTGATGCGCATGGGCTAATCATGTCGGGTAAAGGTCCTCTATTCGAGGGAAATGCCTAAAGACTACCTTTACCATGATGTTTTGCCGCGCCGGACGAAGTCCGTTTGATTGAATGTGAGATACATTCAATCGGGCATACGAGGTCCTATATAGATGCCGGCCGCGGTCGCATCTCTTTCATCATTATGTTATTTACCCTTTGCATATCATTATTTTGTTTACGCATGCATTGCTATCTAGTGCGCATGGACTAATCACATGGGTTAAAGATACTCCATTCGAGGGAAACGCCTAAAAGCTACCTTTACCATGATGTTTTGTCGCGTCCGATGAAGTACGTTTGATTGAACGTGAGATATGTTCAATCGGGCATACAAGGTCTCATAATATTTATGTGTTTATTCATGCATTGTAATCTAGTGCGCATGGGCTAATCACGTCGGATTAAAGGTCCTCCATTTGAGGGATAAAAGCCTAAAGGCTACTTTTACCACGATGTTTTGCCGCGCCGGACGAAGTACGTTTGATTGAACGTGAGATATGTTCAATCGGGCATATGAGGTCCTGTATTATTTATTTGTTTATCCATGCATTATAATCTAGTGCGCATAGGCTAATCACGTCAGATTAAAGGTCCTCCATTTGAGGGATAAAAGCCTAAAGGCTACCTTTACCATGATGTTTTATAACGTCGGACGAAGTACACTCGATTAAATGTGAAATATGTTCAATCGAGCATACGAGGTCCTATATTATGTATTTGTTTATTCACGCATTGATAATCTAGTGCGCATGGGCTAATCATATTGGATTAAATGTCATCTATTTGAGGGAAATGTCCAAAGGCTACCTTTACCATAGTTTTGTCGCGCCTTTCTTCCATTGATCTTGTCGTTTACCCCTTTTTGGTTGTTATGTTTCATTCTTCACTTTACATTCATGTTGCGTTAGTGCTTGAGTGTTATCTCTTGTGATATATCGGATGGAAACCCAGACGTAAATTCCATAGCCGAATCCGAATGGACGGTAGTGCGGTCTGTACTTAGGCAACAACTCCACGTACCGTTTGGGAAGTACTCATGCACACGTTGTCCAATTATCAAAAATGCTTTTTTTGATAATTCTACTCACTATACTTGTGAATTTACAACAATGTCCCCCTTAAACAAAAAGAAATTTTTTCTAACTGAACATATAAGTTTCATTCTCTCAATCAATAATGCATTAAAATACAAAGACCCTGGTTGTCCAATTATTTCTTGTATTATTGGAAATCAAATAATTGAACATGTTTTGTTTGATCTTTGAGTCAGTGTCGATTTGCTTCCATTTTCGGTTTACCAACAACTTAATATTGGCGAGTTAAAATTAATTTCAACTACTATTCTACTTGCCGATAGATGAGTTAAAGTGCCGAATGGAATTGTAGAAGACTTGTTATTACAAGTCGATGAATTCATATATCCTGTGGATTTTATTGTCTTGGAAACACAACCTATAACAAACAGTTATAAGCCAATTCATGTAATAGTTGGTCGTTCATTTTTAACAATAGCTAATGCTTTAATTATTTGCAGGAATGAAATCATGAATTTATCCTTTGGCAATATGACGTTGAAGCTTAGTGTTTTATGTTGTGCTCATATTAGGGAGGCGCAGCAGAAGGAGCGCAGTTCGGGCGAAATCGTAGTTTAAAATTTTTAAACTTACGAATAAATTATTCAATATCCAATATTAATAATTCATTCATATTTCACCAATACTTATTTATTTAATATCATATAACAACATAAATAATATAAAAACGTCGCGAAATTTTTGCGAAAATATTTTTTTCGAAAAATATAATAAAACGCGTTTCCGGCCGAACCGACAGACCAATGCACATGGGGACTGCTCATATCAGCCCCAAAAATATTTGGACAGTTCATGGACTGCTCGAACATTGCCCAATTCACTGTCTGGGCAGCCGTTACCCAGTAATGTCGTTTTTCACCGTTTTCGCGTATTTTCACTCCGTAATAATTTATGATAAATATTTTTCTTGGGAAATTAAAATAAACCAAATTATTCTAATTACTCAATAAAAAAAAATTGAATTTTTATCTGAAAAATCAGATTTATCATTAATTGTCGTGAGACCCCTAAACTTTACATTTTGATCATTTTGGTCATTAAATTGTCAAATACATATTTAAGTGAATCCAAATCAATCCCAAAATGATTTATACATGCATAATACATGAAAATATAATTTGCAACAAAAATTTCAAATTTTTCTAAAATTGCCGAACATCCCCAAGATTTTCCAGGATTTACAATTTGGTCATTTTTAGTTCAAAATATGTCAAGATCAAATCCAATCAATCCCAAATTTAATATACATCATATATACATCAAATTATATCACATATATAAAAAGCCCCAAAATTAGATTAGGTTTAGAACCTTAATTTCATAAATTACACCAATTGTACAATTTACACTAAATTGATAAAATTCATCACTTTAATCAATCAAATATCACACCAATCAAGTCTCACCATCATGAAACAACTTAAGAACAATTATAGGTTATTTATGAATGGTTAAGTAACTCTAAAATGACAACTTTGATTACTAATTAATCAAATAAGCTTAATTACTCCTAATAAGCTTATTAATTCAACATACATGCAAAACACCTCCAACAAGTTTCCAATCACAATAATTCACATAATTAAATATTAGAGAAAAATCTAAACTACAAAAGTTGAAATATAGAAATGAAGAAAATTGGAAACAACTTACTAAAATTCCAAGTTTGAAGCTTTTCCTTTAGGTTCTTTAATTTTTCTCTCAATCTTTCCTTAGTAAAAAATTTTAGAAACCTTGTGTTGTGTGAAAAATGAAAACAAAAATTACTTATATCATTTTCCATGTCATTGCCGAGAGTTACTAAGGAAATATAATAAGCAATGCAATTTTTGTTTTATTTTAATTGGTCATTGTTACTTGTTACACTTTGTAACAATTACTTCAAAAGCAAATAACAAGTGAATCAATGAGAACTTGCTATTTCCTAACAATTAAAACAATGAAACAAGTGTAACCACTTATTTTATGCCATTTAAAAGTTAAATCATTACAAAAAAAAATTATTATATTAATTAATTTAATTATTTAACAATTAAATAATTAAATATAAATATATTTAAAATATGTATTATATTTACATTAAATATCTCTAATACATATATTAATGATATATATCAAATATTACAATTTGATATTTAATTAATGTGTATTTAATAATATCAAATATTAAATATAAATATATTTAAAATATGTATTATATTTACATTAAATATCTCTAATACATATATTAATGATATATATCAAATATTACAATTTGATATTTAATTGTGTGTCTATTGTTCCACTATTTATTTTCTATGTATTGTTTCTTTGTTTATGCATTATTAATCTTGATGCGCATGGGCTAATCACATGGGTTAAAGGTCCTCTATTTGAGGGAAATGTCCAAAGGCTACCTTTACCATGATGTTTTGCCGCGCCGGACGAAGTACGTTTGATTGAACGTGAGAAATATTCAATCGGGCATACAAGGTCTCATAATATTTATGTGTTTATTCATGCATTGTAATCTAGTGCGCATGGGCTAATCACGTC
Source organism: Zanthoxylum bungeanum (assembly GCA_019454045.1). Classification (NCBI taxonomy): domain Eukaryota; kingdom Viridiplantae; phylum Streptophyta; class Magnoliopsida; order Sapindales; family Rutaceae; genus Zanthoxylum; species Zanthoxylum bungeanum. Next base: position 10,255 of record SKCR01002474.1, read on the forward strand.
GGATTAAAGGTCCTCCATTTAAGGGATAAAAGCCTAAATGCTACCTTTACCACGATATTTTATAGCGCCAGACGAAGTACGTTTGATTGAACGTGAGATACATTCAATCGGGCATACAAGGTCTCATAATATTTATGTGTTTATTCATGCATTGTAATCTAATGCACATGGGCTAATCACCTCAGATTAAAGGTCCTCCATTTAAGGGATAAAAGCCTAAATGCTACCTTTACCACGATATTTTATAGCGCCAGACGAAGTACACTCGATTAAATGTGAAATATGTTCAATCGGGCATACAAGGTCTCATATTATTTATGTGTTTATTCATGCATTGTAATCTAATGCACATGGGCTAATCACCTCAGATTAAAGGTCCTCCATTTAAGGGATAAAAGCCTAAAGGCTACTTTTACCACGATGTTTTGGCCGCGCCGGACGAAGTCCGTTTGATTGAACGTGAGAAATATTCAATCGGGCATACGAGGTCCTATATAGATGCCGGCCGCGGTCGCATCTCTTTCATCATTATGTTATTTACCCTTTGCATATCATTATTTTGTTTACGCATGCATTGCTATCTAGTGCGCATGGACTAATCACATGGGTTAAAGATACTCCATTCGAGGGAAACGCCTAAAGGCTACCTTGACCGTGATATTTTACCGCGCTCGATGAAGTACGTTTGATTGAACGTGAGATACATTCAATCGGGCATACAAGGTCTCATAATATTTATGTGTTTATTCATGCATTGTAATCTAGTGCGCATAGGCTAATCACGTCAGATTAAAGGTCCTCCATTTAAGGGATAAAAGCCTAAATGCTACCTTTACCACGATATTTTATAGCGCCAGACGAAGTACGTTTGATTGAACGTGAGAAATATTCAATCGGGCATACAAGGTCTCATAATATTTATGTGTTTATTCATGCATTGTAATCTAGTGCGCATAGGCTAATCACGTCAGATTAAAGGTCCTCCATTTAAGGGATAAAAGCCTAAAGGCTACCTTTACCATGATGTTTTATAACGTCGGACGAAGTACACTCGATTGAATGTGAAATATGTTCAATCGGGCATACGAGGTCCTATATAGATGCCGGCCGCGGTCGCATCTCTTTCATCATTATGTTATTTACCCTTTGCATATCATTATTTTGTTTACGCATGCATTGCTATCTAGTGCGCATGGGCTAATTACGTTGGTTTAAAGGTCCTCTATTTGAGGGAAATGTCCAAAGGCTACCTTTACCATAGTTTTGTCGCGCCTTTCTTCCATTGATCTTGTCGTTTACCCCTTTTTGGTTGTTATGTTTCATTCTTCACTTTACATTCATGTTGCGTTAGTGCTTGAGTGTTATCTCTTGTGGTATATCAGATGGAAACCCAGGCGTAAATTCCGTAGCCGAATCCGAATGGACGGTATTACGGTCTGTACTTGGGATACAACTTCACGTACCGCTTGAGAAACTTTCAAGCACGTGTTACATTTTGGTATTTAATTTTGTGTCTATTGTTCCACTATTTATTTTCTATGTATTGTTTCTTTGTTTATGCATTGTTAATCTTGATGCGCATGGGCTAATTACGTTGGTTTAAAGGTCCTCTATTTGAGGGAGAAATAGCCTAAAAGGCTACATTTACCACGATGTTTTGGCCGCGCCGGACGAAGTATGTTTGATTGAACGCGAGATATGTTCGTCCCATATTATTACTTTGTTCATTCATGTATTGTTGCTTGATGCGCATGGGCTAATCATGTGGGGTAAATGTCCTCTATTCGAGAGAAATGCCAAAAGGCTATCTTTACCACGGCGTTTTGCCGCGCCGGACGAAGTCCGTTTGATTGAACGTGAGATACATTCAATCGGACATACGAGGTCATATATAGATGACGGTCGCGGTCGCATCTCTTTCATCATTATGTTATTTACCCTTTGCATATCATTATTTTGTTTACGCATGCATTGCTATCTAGTGCGCATGGGCTAATCACATGGGTTAAAGGTCCTCTATTCGAGGGAAACGCCTAAAGGCTACCTTGACCGTGATATTTTACCGCGCTCGATGAAGTACGTTTGATTGAACGTGAGATATGTTCAATCGGGCATACAAGGTCTCATATTATTTATGTGTTTATTCATGCATTGTAATCTAATGCACATGGGCTAATCACCTCAGATTAAAGGTCCTCCATTTAAGGGATAAAAGCCTAAATGCTACCTTTACCACGATGTTTTATCGCGCCAGACGAAGTACGTTTGATTGAACGTGAGAAATATTCAATCGGGCATACGAGGTCCCGTATTATTTATTTGTTTATCCATGCATTATAATCTAGTGTGCATAGGCTAATCATGTCAGATTAAAGGTCCTCCATTTGAGGGATAAAAGCCTAAATGCTACCTTTACCACGATATTTTATAGCGCCAGACGAAGTACACTCGATTGAATGTGAAATATGTTCAATCGGGCATACGAGGTCCTATATTATGTATTTGTTTATTCACGCATTGATAATCTAGTGCGCATGAGCTAATCATATTAGATTAAAGGTCCTCTATTTGAGGGAAATGCCCAAAGGCTACCTTTACCATAGTTTTGTCGCGCCTTTCTTCCATTGATCTTGTCGTTTACCCCTTTTTGGTTGTTATGTTTCATTCTTCAATTTACAATCATGTTGCGTTAGTGCTTGAGTGTTATCTCTTGTGGTATATCAGATGGAAACCCAAACGTAAATTTCGTAGCCGAATCCGAATGGGCGGTAGTGCGATCTGTACTTGCGCAATAACTTCACGTACCGCTTGGAAATTACTCATGCACACGTTTACGTCATTTTGAATATCATTTTGGTAACCTCGTTCGAACGCGTTATCAAACGCTACACGAACATATACATTCTGTCTCGGTCCGTTCGAATGCGTTTCCGAACGTTATACGAACGTGCACATTCTGCCTCATTTTTGTTCAAACGCGTTTACGAACGCTACACGAACGCATGTATTCTGTCTCAGTCCATTCAAACGCGTTTACAAACGCTACACGAACGCATGTATTCTGTTTTACCATGCATCAGGTCTTGCCCCATTAGAACGCGTTCCCGAACGTTATACGAATGCGAACATTATGTCTTATTATCATTTGAATGCGTTTCTGAACGCTACACGAACACATGCATTATGTTTAACATTCGAACGCGTTATCAAATGCTTCACGAACGTGCACGCTGTGGATCGACTTCTTTTCCTTATATTTCGTGCAGTTTGCTTATATAGTCATTTCTCTCGCATTACATAATTAACCACATCATTTCATTATTGACACTTTTATCGTTATTAATTATTTATATTTCTGTAATTATTTATTTGATATGTTCATGAGATTATGTGCTCGCTTTTGTTATTAATGCCTTTATAGTTGTTATTAGTTACATTATTGTGCTTCATTGTTCAATACAATTATGGAATTATGCATTCGCCTTCATTTTTATTTACGTTTATGAGTGTGCAAATTCATGTGTTTATTTAAATTATCTTGCATGTGTTGTATAAGACTTGATTATATTATCGCATAAATCCTTTCATTACAATTGGCATAAGTAAGAGACTATTCTGAACCCAACGGTTTGAGGTCTTCCCTTGCGAGGGGTGAGTGCGGCCTTAAATCATTTCTCAGTTCACACTAGATGGCGACTCCATTTTATTTCTCCGGTTTATGTCCCCCGCGGGCTACTCCGTATTCCCGAACGGGACGCAAGCCCGGACAGCGTCGCCGATTTCTGTGTTCTACACATGTATTTTTCGTTTAACCATTAAACGAGTTATAAATAATCATTATTATTCATAAAAGTTGCCCTAGTGCTCTACGAGTGTATTTCATTAGTGAGAATTTTTAGATTCAGAAATATCCATCACAAAATCTAATTTCGTGTCCATAATTCACCCACCAGTAAATTATGACGACCACAGATAAATTCGCTGAATCATACAGGTCGATGTCATTGCAAACGTATAATCCCTCCATCACAGGTATCCGGATTATCCCATAAAATATAGATATAAACACCAAATCTCTATATGTATAATCGTGTCGACGTATCTATTAGCAATCTTCTAAATAACACTCGGAACTTACTTCCGAAATATATCACGACCATAGATTTAACATACTGCTAATCATATAATGTACACCTATGTCATGTACACATGACTGACGAATCCTATCTTGAAACACACAGGATAACATGAGTGTAAGTCCACACCCAATGAACATGCAGAGGTATGATCTATATATATCAGTGACGTGACTGTCATTTAAGTGTAGATGATAACTCATATATCCACAGTGGTATCTCAAGTCAAATAATCAGTATACTACTCAACCCAAGAAGATTCATATTGACGTTGGTGTACCATATATTAGGTAATCTTCGGTGGGTCGTTCAGTGTTTATCAAATAAACACCTACACGTCTACACGAGTCTCTCGAGACTCATGGTTCATTGGGATCAACCATCGAATCAAGTCCGATATACGACATGTACTGGTCTCAACGGATTTTACTAACTGACACGTGTCAGTAAATTTTGACCAGGAACTTAATTTGATAATATATTTCTAGTGACGCTTCACAAGATCAATTACAAGCTACGTTGTAATTGCGCACTACATTATATATTATCGAGTGTTTTTCTAATATGTATACATCATTAAACACGATTTAGTTTCAATCTAATTAATTAGATAGGATATATATAATAAAAAATAAGAGGTGCAACCATAAATAAGTAATATTATGGAAAAAAAAAGGTATTACTCTTATTCATAAATCGGACATATTGAAGTAATTGAACCAATGGTGGAAGAATATATTCAGGGGAGTTTATCTGATCCTATGAAATTTTGTACATCTAATTTTCTTGAATCAAGTACGCAATTAGATTTGGATATTCCTAATGATTTTTTACTTGATTCTACACGGGTTCAGGAAGACGACGTAGAGAAGCAAAATTTTGAGGATTTATGAACACTTGAAGACGAGAAAAATGAGGAAATACCCAAATTGGAATTAAAGACTTTGCCAAAAGGATTAAAGTATGTTTTTCTTAGAGATGAACAAACTTACCATGTAGTATTTTCTTCCTCTCTCACAAACGATTAAGAAAGTAAGTTATTTGTTTTGAAAGATTATAAATAAGAAACTAGATGGACTTTAAAAGATATAAAATACATTAATCCTTTAAAATACACACGCAAAATACATTTAAAAGACAATGTTAGGACTCATCGACGACCTAAAAAAGGGTTAAACCATTACATGAAAAATGTGGTTAAAATATGAATCCTTAAATTTCGATTCATTCATCTCTTACATACATAGTTTGGAGAAAAAATATTTATGCTAAGAAACAAAGAGCTAAACAATTAGTTATTTATTATAAATACGCACGTTGGACGTGCAACAATCGTTGTTGTCTTTTAAGAATGATATCTAATAATTCCGAAGAAAAAATCAACCAATTATAGATGGCTTGAGTAATAAGTCATTAAATAATATTTCGTTGACTCTTGAGACGCATCCTAATGGATTTGATAAAATGATTCATAATTTACATACATAATTTCAAAAAGAAAGACAACAATATAGTCTCGGGAATCTGCCTTTAAAAACTTTGTTTATCAATTTATAAGAAAATTGACTGTGAATCATATCATCGACCCATAGTGGTTTAAGCCGTTATTGTACTTAAAACCAGAGGAAGATGTTAGCCACAATCACAACTATATTTCAATTTACTATTTTGATTTTCTTCTATTGTTTTAAGCTATAACATTTTTTTTTAGTAGCAGTGTTGTAAATTTAATTGTCAATTCCACACTAATCAGATGATATCTTCTAAACTCTAATTCTTCTTATTCAGACATTGGGGACAATGACTCAAATTATTTGGGCGAGGGAAGTGATAATTGATTAGATGGTTTTCGTTTGTATGTTTTCTTTTCCTTTTTTTTTAAAAAAAAAATTATGTTATTTTTATCTTGTTGTTGTTTCGTATGTAAAAAATATATATTTTTGTGTTGATTTTCTTTTATGTTTTTTAAAAAACTACACACAAACCAACAATAAAATTTTGATTAACCAAGTGGAATGTTATTCAGAGATTACAGTGTAAGGAGTTTTCGTTCCTGATACGCATCTCAATGTTTCGTAACAAGTTATTTTTTGTAAATTTCCTTTTGAAATATTTAAATTTATGATTTCTCCATAATATTGATTAAATTTGATCTTCATATGCTCATTTGAAAAGTATTATCAACATACATAGTAAGTGAAAATATTGTAATATCCAGTTCTCTAGTTTGTTGGAGGTAGTACATAAAAGCCGTTGAATTCATTTTTTATTCAAAAATAAAAACTAACCAAGTTTTTACTTAGTAACCAGACATCTTGCCTAAACAAGCAATGATTGTTCGTGTAAAACGGTAGAGTTTGAGTTAGTTCAAAAAATGATAATAATTAATCTTTTACTTTGTAACTGGACATCTTACCTCAATAAGTAGTGATTGTTTGCGTAAAACGATAATGCTTGAGTTTGTAAAAAAAAATTATGTGTGAATAAGTTCAATTTTGTAGTCTCTCTAACACGAGCAATTAAGTACGTATGAGTGTTTTAACACTTAGTGCCATAAGGCCAACTGTTTTGGGAGTCACTGGCCTAAAACTCGTTACATGGGTTAAAGAGAAAACTTAAGGAAATCAGATATTTCTTCTTTTTAACATCTGAAATCTGAGCAATTAAGTCCGTAGGGGTGTCTTAACACCTAATGCCCTAAAGCCAACTGATTTGGGAGTCACTGGCCCAAAATCTGTTACAATGGTTGAAGATATATTATTTAAAAAATAATAATTTTTTTTGAATTTATAAATAAATTTCTATTGCCAAAAAGGTGTGAATTTTGATACAATTTTAGGACAAAAAATTACTTTATTTTTAACATGACATGTGATTATTATGGGCACAATGAATTGATTGATACTTTCTCTTATGGGTGCATGGAAGAATGGTTAAAAGTACATGAAAATTTGCTTATTTGATTATTTAGAGAAAAAAAGATAATTACTAACTTGGATAAAAATTTGTCTTTTAAGCTTTCGTTTAAATTACTAAAGACTAGTAATAAGCTCGTTGGAGGTGTGATGAACATTAAAAAGTGTACATTTATTAAAATGAAAATTAATTATTTTATACTTGTAGTTTTATTTATTCTCTTAATTTTTCACATTTGTGATATAATAATTAAATTTATGTTTTATATATTTTTATTGTGATTTTATTTATTCTGTATGTGAAATAATAATTTGGATACATAACTAGAAAAATGAACTTAAAATTTGGATTTTGGAGGTCAGAAACTTGCAAAGGTGTTCTAACAGTGTACAATTCAGAAATTCTAACTTTGCCCAAGTTTCGTATTTTGGTTATAACACAGATATCAGATTGAGGCGATTCTAGTTCCAGATGAAAGAAGACTCAAATATCTACAACTTTGTTGTTGACAAGAGTTTCAAGTTCTAAGGTTTTTCAAGGTCGAAATTGATGAAGAATTCACATGTGTTGCAGAACAAAATAGGTGGATTGGGACATATGTTCGCTAAATGATCAATACAAAAAAAGTCAAAAAAAGAAAAAAAAAATGAAAGAAATTAATAAAAGTTTATTATTTGTATTTGATTGTATTGTTGTAATTCATAATTGAGGAATGAGCACTTCTACTTTAAATTAAGGTGCACACCTCTCATTTTCTTGATGCTTCTTTCATTTTCCCTCTTAAAGAATTTGGAAGAAGTGTCTTATGCGTTTTATTTTTCAAACTTTGTTATAATTTCTTTTTCTTTTAGCAATAAAATTATGCATGTTTTTTTTTATTCAAAACATAAGTAACTAATTTCATTTTTGCTTAGGTTAAGGATGAAACTCTTAATATGAAAACATAAATTAATCTTACTTATATTATAATATATGAATTGTAATTTGAAGACTAATGTTCTCTTATATTTTAGAGTGTTTTGATTCGCTGTACACAATCAAATCTTGGTTGGCTCAGTTAATACTTTATCTCATATAATATGATAGAGTAATTTAAATCTGGATTAATTATTGACAAACTTTGTTACCGCCTTTATGACTATTTTTATATATTTGGCATAATTGAGTACCTAATTGGATTTGTTATAGATAAATATTAGCACCGCCTTTATAACTGGTTTTATAAAAAGGTGGTAAAAAATCACAGGCCCGGTCCGGCTCACTCTGGATTTGGCCCAGCCCGAGGGTAAAAAATCTCAGACCGAGTCAGTGAAGTAGAGGCCCTGCTCGGGCTCGGGCCTAGCACAAGGCCCGCCCGGGCTTAAAAAATATTTTATATATTTATATAATAAATTTTATAAATATAAATGTTTATATAATAAATTAAAAATATATTTAAATTTTTATTAATAAAATTGTCGGGTCGGGCTTTTTCGGGTCCCGGCCAAAAAAATTGTTGGGCAAGCCCGGGCCCGGCCCATTGCCACCCTTAGTTTTATATGTTTTGGCATAATTAGTACTTGAAATAAATTAACTAAATTAACTAAGTAATAATGATTATTTATATATTATAAAAAGTAAGATTTCTATATATTTGAAATATTAAGAGTGAATCTCCTAAACTAAGTTCTTTAATTTATTGTTGCATTTCAATTTAAAAATTTATCATCACTTCAATCAATTCATTCTTTTTAATTTTTACTTAAATTATTATTTTATTTCACTAAATCTATTACCTGTGAATCGACCTCGGACTTACCAGGTTATTTTATTACTTCGACACTCTTATACTTAGGAGTAGAAAATCACTTTATGAGTGTCACCAGTCAACACTGCAATATCTAGGGGTGGGCAAAAAAACCGACCAACCGAACCAAACCGCAAACCGGACCGAATTTACTGTTTTTTTTCCTAACGGTTCGGTTTGCGGTTCGGATTGGCCCACCCCAAACGGTTTACGATTCGGTTCAGGACCTAATCCGAACCGCACCTGTTAAACCGAACCGAACCGTTATAATTAAAAAATATAAATTTTTATAAAAAAATTTGTATTTTTCTTTTAATTTTATTCTATGTTTTCTTTTTATTATTATGTTATTACTTTTATTCTTAACTTTTTGTTAATATATTTATTTGTTAATATTTTTATTCTTAAATTTATTTGTTTTATGGTAGCATCATTATTCTTGAAAGTAAGATGTTAGATTTGTCTCTTAATTAGAATGATGATAGCATCATTATTCGAGGTAATTTTTAAAAAATACAAGAATTAATTGTGCCTCATTTTTCAATCATTTATGGAGTGCATATGTTCCCTGGAGTCACAGCTTACACCCTAGCATTTCATACAATTTGTTGGATAGACTAGTTTTTTTTTCTCACTTAAGTGAATGAAATTTTATTTTAAATATAATAATCCGTAAACCGAACCGAACTAATCCATAAACCGCTGGTTTAAAAAATTTTCAATCCGAACCAAACCGTTATTTAATGGTTTGGTTTGAGAGGTAAAAAAATCCGAACCGTAAAATATGGTTTGGTTCGGTTTTTAGCAAAAACCGAACCAAACCGAACCGCGCCCACCCCTAGCAATATCGATGTCAACTCTTGTATCGCACGATTTCAACTAGGAGTTATGAATCTTATGATGTTGGCTCTGATACCACTTATTACAAACCCTTAGATATAACTCATCTTTAAAAACCGATTTTTAAGGAAAGAGAGTTCATAAACTTATAAAATACTAAACAACTTTTACTTACCTAATGGGAAACAAATGAACCATAACATTAATAATATTGAATTAAGTTTGTATTATTTTTGCAGTAAAATATCCATATTTTAACAATTTATTCGTATTTATCGGTGAGTCGTCAACGGTTAATAACAGAAAATCACAAAAGCGAGGGAAAAGAAATTATCAAATTACCAAAATGACCCACAAACAATTTTAAATATCACCACCGTTCTTGAACAAATACTAGTAAGCACAGTTAGCTTTGAGAATTGAGAGAGCTAAAAACCCGTTTCCTTTCTCAAGCATTTCGTCAAACATCTGGTATTCATTGATGACTGTAGCCATGCCAACGGCGGGCCTCCCACATGATGTAATCTTGAACATACTAAGCCGCCAATCCGTGAAATGTCTGCTGCGTTTCAGGTGCTTGTCGAAGTCATTTTGCAGCTTAATCGACAACCAAGAATTCATAAAGAGTCATCTCAAACGCTCCATCGAAATCGACTCCAATCTCAGCCTCATTCTTTCAGGTACCCCCTCTCCAGTCGTAGTCTGCTCACATTATTGGAACGGTAAAATATTCTCTGCAAGATTGGATTCTTTGGATATTGCTGTAGAACTTGATCACCCTTTTAAGAATTGCAGAGGAGATACTCCAATTATTGATTCTTGCAATGGGTTAATTGCTTTGAAAAATCATGATTTTAATGGGCTAAAAACTCTGAAATATCATGATAATGAGATAGCTTTGTGCAATCCATCAACCAAGAAACATATAATATTGCCCAAGTTTTGGACTGATTTCAAAGATTGTGTTTTTTTGTTGATGGGTTTGGTTATGAATCTGCTAGTGATGATTACAAAGTTGTTAGAATTATGCAATTTGGTAAAGAAAGCATGGAGCGTACTGAAGTTTTTGTTTATAGTTTGAAAACTAATTCTTCAAGACGGATTATAGTCGACTTCCCATATGATTTTCTTCACCCTTGTGATGGTACATTTGCGGACGGTCATGTACATTGGTTGGTAGCGAAGACTCCCCGTGCAGTTGTTGAAGATGTGATCCTTGCTTTTGATATAAAGAGTGAGGAATTTCACGAAGTGCCATTGCCTCCTCTAGTGAATAGAGATTATGCAGATATTATGTATTTGGGAAGTTTTAGAGGATGTCTTTATTTCAATTGCATTTACGGTGATGTATGGGTAATGAAGGAGTCTTGGACTAAAACTTTTTCTTTTTCAGAAGAAGTTGTTGGTGATTATGTGAAACCATTGGCTTATTCAAAGAGTGGGGAAAAAGTTTTAGTTGATGAATACGATTTTGATGATGATGAAGATGAAGATAGTAATAAATGGAAACTTTATTGGTACGACCTACAAAATCAGACTGCACGTCAAGTGACAATTCACGGTGTGCCACAAGGTTGTCGTCATACAATAATTTCTGTGGATAGTCTCGTTTCACTCTCTGCTTACAGAAAGAGGTGTCTATAGGTGGACCAGAATACAATGAAGGGAGAATTGAGTTAAAAGAGGTAAATTAATGTGAAACTAGTCTTTTGAATTCTTATGATTATATATTTCCAGTATGCATCACACTATAGTCTACGCTAAGGTTGTTAAACTCCTTTATTTTTGTTACTATTGAAGCAGTGGTAGATAAAATACTTTCTCCAATGTTATATAGCCCTTCAGAGTCATAGGAATATTACTATTATCTTGATTTGGTTGATTATGATTTGTCAGCATTCATAAGTAGCCTTATGGTTAATGTTGCATCAATGGGTTTTCAATTTGTTTTCTTAGCATGAATGTTGGATGTGTTTCGAAATCTGACATTTGAGGTGTGTTTGATAATTTTGCAAAACTGCTGGGCGAATGTGCAATATCTTGAGAGTTTCAAAAGAAGCGGGAATTTTATTTGGGACGCTGCTGACCTGGATTACAAACTTCAAAGATTGTTTTGTTTATTCGAAATTTATTTAAAAACAAAAATTAAATAATCACGGAGTGCAAATATCATTATTTGAAATTTTATGATTTGTCCTCTTGCATTCTTTCCGGTGTTAATAAATAGCCTTATGTGTAATATTGCTTCAATGGGTTTTCAATTGGATTGTGCCATATTTTCTCTTTGATGCATAGATAGTTTAAGATGCTCTTATTTGCTAATGGAGTTGTGAATGTACAAGTTGAAAACAAGTAGTGATCTGATTAGTATTACATTGAAAACATGATTCAGTTTCAAAATCTTCTGTCACTTGTGATGACAAGCCACTTCATGGGGAGAAACTTATATGAGATTGCGACAGATTCAATACACTCAGTCAATGAATGCATGACACGTGTTAATTAATAATTTTCTCTTTTCATCGTTATTGGTTAATTTCGAATTTAATATATATATATTAATAGGCAAGCATATCACGTCATCCATACGTCTGTCCCACACAAGTCTTTCTCTTTCATGGGATTATGATTCTTTGGTTGTTGACAAAGTAAATCTTGACCGTGCAAAAATAAAAATGTACTCTTGTCAAATGATCCTTCAAAGGTCAGACATTCTGAGATAATGAGAGAATTATTATCTTTGATAAAGAGTCCACAAAATGAACTCTGAAGGTGTGAAGACCTGTTGTATTTAAATATAAATTATTAAATTAGGAACCACAACCCGATATTCATTGAGTGACATTTTCTTGTTGCTACACATATATATTTATGTACACAAAAGCTATATTTTTTGTGCATTCAGCCAGTGGCACATAAGTGAAAATTTGTTAAAATATATTATATAAATTAATAAAAAATTTAATTTATTAATAAGATAATTTTAATTTATCCCGTAGAATATTTAATATTTATGTGAAAATTAACATGTGTTGGCTGTCCTCAGGGCCTGCATACTTAGCCAATGTGAGATAAATGAGCTATAACATTCCACCATGCTCTGGAACCCCGTGCTTACGTATACTAGCTTTTGCACTAATTCGCCTAATTCCAGTCAAATAATGCAATACCATTGTCAACCCGTGTGTCGCACGATTGCAATTGAAAGGTATGATGTTGCCTCCCATACCACTTATTACAAACCTTTAAGTAGAACTCATCTTTAAAAAACCAACTTATAAGAAAAATGGGTAAATGAGCTTATAAAATACTAACCAACTCCATACTTAACTAATGTGCCGCAAATGAACCATAACATTAATAATATTGAAGTAAGTTTGTATTATTTTTGTAGTAAAATATCCATATTTTAACAATTTATTTAGTGAGCCGGTTAATAGCAGAAAATCACCAAAGCGAGGGAAAATAAATTATTAAATTACCAAAATGACCCACAAACAATTCCAAATATCACTACCGTTCTTGAACTAATACTAGTAAGCACAGTTAGCTTTGAGAGAGCTAAAAAGTAAAAACCCATTTCCTTTCTCAAGCATTTCGTCAAACATCTGGTATTCATCGGTGACTGTAGCCATGCCAACGGCGGGCCTCCCACGTGATGTAATCTTGAACATACTAAGCCGCCAATCCGTGAAATGTCTGCTGCGTTTCAGGTGCGTGTCGAAGTCATTTTGCAGCTTAATCGACAGCCAAGAATTCATAAAGATTCATCTCAAACGCTCCATCGAAACGGACTCCAATCTCAGCCTCATTCTTTCAGGTACCCCAGCTCCAGTCGTAGCCTGTTCACGTTATTGGAACGGTAAAATCTTCTCTGCAAGATTGGATTCTTTGGATATTTCTGTAGAACTTGATCACCCTTTTAAGAATTGCAGAGGAGATACTCCAATTATTGATTCTTGCAATGGGTTAATTGCTCTGAAAAATCATGATGTTAATGGGCTAAGAACTCTGAAATATCATGATAATGAGATAGCTTTGTGCAATCCATCAACCAAGAAACATATAATATTGCCCAAGTTTTGGACTGATTTCAAAGATTGTGATTGTTTTGTTGATGGGTTTGGTTATGAATCTGGTAGTGATGATTACAAAGTTGTTAGAATTATGCAATTTGTTAAAGAAAGCATGGAGCGTACTGAAGTTTTTGTTTATAGTTTGAAAACTAATTCTTCAAGACGGATTAGAGTCGACTTCCCATATGATTTTCTCCACGCTTATGATGGTACATTTGCGGACGGTCATGTACATTGGTTAGTAGCGAAGACTCCCGGTGCAGATGTTGAAGATGTGATCCTTGCTTTTGATCTAAAGAGTGAGGAATTTCACGAAGTGCCATTGCCTCCTCTAGTGAATAGAAATTTTGTGGCTCTTATGTATGTGGGCAGTTTTAGAGGATGTCTTTATTTCTCTCACGTTTACGGTGATCCACCTATTGATATATGGGTAATGAAGGAGTCTTGGACTAAAACCTTTTCTTTTCCCCAAGGAGTTTTTTTGGGTTGTTATGTGAAAGCATTAGCTTATTCAAAGAGTGGGGAAAAGGTGTTAGTGGATGAATATGATTATGATGAATATGACGAAGATGAAGATAATAACAAATGGAAACTTCATTGGTACGACCTACAAAATCAGAGAGCTGTAGGTCAAGTGACAATTCATGGTGTGCCACAAGGTTGTCGTCACACAATAATTTGTGTGGATAGTCTTGTTTCACTCTCTGCTTGGTAGACCAGCTGGCAAAGAAGGAAGAACGAGTTGAAAGAGGTAAACTAATGTGAAGTTAATAGTGTTTTTTTTTACAAGCAAGTACTTAACTTGATCACTTAAAAACTAATCGTTTGAGTCCTTATGATTATATATTTCAGTATGCATCACATTATAGACTTAAAGTCTACAATAAGATAGTTAAACTTGTTTTTTTAATCACTATTGAAGCGGGGGTAGATAAATTACTTGCTCATCTGGTGTATATATAGCCCTTCAGAGTCATATGAATATAACTATTGTCTTGAATAGATTGATTATGATTTGTCCTCATGCATTCTTTCCAGTGTTAATAAATAGCCTTATGTGTAATATTGCTTCAATGGGTTTTCAATTGGATTTCTTAGCCTTATGTAGAAAGAAACAGAGTGAAGTATCTGTTTGAAATTCTCTAACATTGTTCATTTTCCAGCCGGATACTGGTAAAAAGATGTTGGGGGTTTAAATTATCCAATTTTGTTTTCTAATCTTTTCTGACGGTTTTCATTTTCTTTAGGGTGGCTATTGGATTGGACAGCTTGGTTATTAGTTGAGCTCATTGGGGAGAGAAACTTATATGAGATTGAGACAGATTTAATATACCCTGTCAATGAATGCATGACACGTGTTAATCAATAATTTTCTCTCTCCATCGTTATTGGTTAATTTCGAATTAATGTATATATCATAATATCAGGATTCGTTTAATAAACGAATCGAATTCGAATTTAGTGTATTACAATTCGATTCGTTTAGAATTCGTCACGAATTCGATTCGTTGATTCGTTTTGCCACCCCTATATATATGTCAAAATATTAGTAGGCAAGCGTATCACGTTATCCGTACATCTGTCCCACCCAAGTCTTTCTCTTTCATGGTGGTTATATAATCACAGAGTGCAAATATTATTGTTGATGGTGTTTTCAGGCACTATGATATTTAAAGTAGTACGGCAGGGTTAAAATGGTAAGTCCTTGTTGATCGAGATCATTAATGCCGATCCGACCACATGAGTTAGGGGCCGAGCACTTAAGATCGGTAACCCGACCACTTAAGATCGGATGATCGGGCATTATCATATCGACATCAGCATTCTCAGTTCAAAAGACCATTATGACCGACCTCATGAAGACCGAGCATATGGCGATACGTGCTCAGGAAGATAAGACATCCTATTTTTGAGGATAAGATAAATAAGTTATCATACTTTCATGGGGAAAACTGATAAGTTAGTGTCCTAGTAGGATAAAGGAAGTGAATGTAGTTTTGACTAGGAATCCTTATGGGAAAAAGAAATTGTTTCAACTAGGAAATTCTTGTAGGAGAAGGAATATGATTTCTTCACTATTATAAATAAGGGGGGAAAGAATTGGTAAAAGAGGAGTGAGATCAGAATCAATATCACGATCATTAAGATCAAACTTGTAAACACAAGAGATATCGGAGAAGCATATCTCAGTAATAAAAGTATAGTTCTGTTTGTGTCCGTGGACGTAGGTTGGACAAAAATCCGCCGAACCACGTTAAGTCTCCTTGTTTGATTGGCGCATTATCTACCTTCTGCTAAGTTTGCTTTTGGTTCCCCCATAACCAAACAAATTCACTATTGAAGGAGGATTACCTCAGGAGTGATATTCCCATATTGCCCTGAGACCAAAATCCACTGTCAACAGTTGGCGCCGTCTGTGGGGACTTTCAACAAAAAGCAATTCATGAAAAAGACAATGGCAGAAGGCGGAAATCATCAATCTTCAGGGAGTCCTGCAACAGACTGGATGAAAAAGATGGAAGAAAGTATGAAATCCATGATGGATCGGCTGGAGATAATGGAGGAAACGAACAACGAAAGACCCGAAGTCGGAACCAGTCAAAGAAGAGGAGAAAAAGCAGAAGGGAAAATGGTGGTAGATTCAAGTGAAGACGATGGACCCAGGAGGAGGGGCCCCTACGGGATAAAATCCGTAGTTGTAGAAAAAGATTCACAAACAGAGGACACATGGGAAGAAGAAGAAGGAAGGCCATCACCAGATCCCTCTTATGATAGTCTCCGCGACTCCAGAAGAGAGGACAAGAAGTATAGCGAGAATGTACGGGAAATTCCAAGACATGAGGAACGATGCACCCGGGGCAATGGACGCACATAGAGGCACAGAAGACGACATGGCGGCACAACCAGAGAGATAAAGTCTTGGTTAAAAAAGGAGATGACCAAGTGGGGGGTGGGCCTCAAAACCGATGCAAGTAATGCCCGGGATGGTGAGGAGGAATCTCCCCTCACGGAAGAAATAAAGTCGGCAAAATTCCCAAGGCGATTCAACATGCCGACCATGGCACCTTACAAAGGCCACTCTGACCCGAAATCCCACATCGAAAGCTTTGTCCTGTTAATGGAAGTCCAGGGAGTGGTAGGAGATGCCATCTGCAAAGTGTTCCCCTAACTTTGGGTGGACCCGCCATCCTATGGTACATAAGTCTGGCTCCGGGGAGCATCGGAAGCTTCACACAGCTTAAAAGGTCGTTCGTTCGACACTTTAAAGGGGCATGCGTCCCCAAGAAGACGATTGGAGAATTGAGGCTTATAAAGCAAGGAGATGACGAGCCCCTAAAAATTTTCATCGAGAGGTACCACAATATGGTACTCGAGGTCGGAGGGTACGAGTCCCAAGAGGCCCTGGAAAGTTTAAAGGGAGCCCTAATGGTCGAAAAACTATGGACTCACCTAAGAATCCAAGACACACCAGATTATGCTACCGCTCTAGAGGTAGCCCGAAAATTTATCTTGTTAGAAAACGAAGAAAATGTCTCCCGAATGGGGACAGCCATTCGAGAAAGAACAATAAGAACAGAGGCCCCCCGACGACCGGACATGGAATTCAAAAAATTCAATCCGAGACCCAAAGAATTCAAACCAATGCCTCGAAGAGAT